>CAUYRT010011188.1:0-44402 GCA_963574885.1 Lepilemur ruficaudatus | reverse complement strand
AACCTCTGTGGAAAGTAATATGGAGATACCTCAAACAGCTAAAAGTAGAACTACCATTTGACCCAGCAATCCCATTACTGGACACCTACTCAAAGGAAAAAAAGACATTCCATTAAAAAAGACATCTGCACTTGAATGTTTATAGCAACACAATTCACAATTGCAAAGATGTGGAAACAACCCAAGTGCCCATCAATACATGAGTGGATTAATAAAATGTGGTGTATATATATACCATGGAGTTCTACTCAGCCACAAAAAATAATGGTGATCTAGCACCTCTTGTATTATCCTGGCTAGAGCTGGAGCCCATTCTACTAAATGTTGCATTGCCAGAATGGAAAACAAGCACCACATGTACTGTCAAATTGGTATTAATTGATCAACACTTAGTAACATTCATCAGGTGTTGGGTAGGTGGTTGGGGGGATGGGTATATTCACACCTAATGGGTGCAGTGTGCACTGTCTGGAGGATGAACACACTTGCAGCTCTGACTCGGGTGGGGCAAAGGCAATATATGTAACCTAAACATTTGTACCCTCGTAATATGCTGATATTTAAAAGAAATTTTAAGAAAACCATGAATCTGATCCATGGCAATAGAAGTCAAAATGTGGTTATCTTTGAGGGAGAGGGCATAGAATATCACCTGGGAGTGAGCATGAGAAAGCATGATGTAGTGTTGGAAATGATTCATATAGTGATCTGGATGGTGAATATCCAGGTGTATGCATAGTTACAAAATCATATTCAATTCCCTGTGTTACATTGCATGGTGTTTGGTTGTTCACACAGGACATTAATCAAGTCTTAGTATTATTTGTAAGATCCCTTTAGGTCTTGAAACACTCTTCTCTTTTGTATTGAGTTGCAGGTGAATCATTCCCGTCCAGAGATGTGGAAGTCTCTGAAAGGCTCACTAAGACCCTCTATTCTTAAAAATAATTTGTAGCCATTTTCTGGCTTTTTCTACCTCACCAAATGTGTGACCCAGGGAGCAGGGGCCAAGTCCCCTCCGTCAGAGATTCTTTAATGATCACACATTCTGGTCTTTTCCTATTTCTCACTCCTCTCTTGCTTGAGACAGGGATTCAGTTTGTACTTTCCGAATGATAATCCTTTTTCACTTGTATGTTGTTGTTCCAAATCTATCGTCTATGCCTTGAGGATTTTTAGTTTTTTTAATTCTAGGATTTAAAAATTCAAAGGTTTTTATTTTCTTTGTTTTCTGCTGTCACATCCCTTCACTAAACAAAAGAAGTAGCCTGGTTTTCCGAATGGGGTGAAGGGGTAGGGGATGTAAGAAAATATGTATGTTTTTTAAAGTATATATCTTAATAGATAACTATTAAAGAGCTCATTCATTTACCTATACTACTTTTAAACAATTTATGCATAGGGAATATTTTATGTTTGAACATCAAATTCTATATCCCTGTAATCCTGGGTCAAACAATTATCCAATGTATATTTCCACATTTGTAAAATGTGCGTACAGCATACAAATAGATGTTTGTTCTGAATAAAGTTACTGATTCATTGTTAAAGTGGCTATATCACTTATCTCCCCTAGTACTAGTGTTTTAGTCTGAAGGCAGACATGCAAGTGAAGGTGGGGACAGAATGGGAGAGTGTCCTTCTGCATCAGGACTGGGCATGGAGGAGAAGCCACCCATCAGGATATCACCGATGATTTGAGAATTGGGAACGATAACCCTGAAGCAGCTATCCAAGTGTCTCTTTGACTGATAGATTCCAGGTCTGGGATGCTAGGTGCCTTTTACTGGTCCCTCTCACAGATTATGGCCATATACCACAAAGTAGTATAATAGTATGGAAGATTACTAGCTATTAATGCAAATCATTGACCTATAGAACCTAGGGCTAGGATGCAGGATGCCTTTTACTAATTTATCCATGCAGATAAGTGTCATATACTATGAAGTAATGATCACTAGATGTCACCAATTTTTTTTTTCTTTTTCCTCAGAAAATAGACTGTATTCCAGATACTCTCTTCTCATCGAGGGACTAGGTGCTAGCCAACAGAATGTTATCAAAAGTAATGATTGTCATTTCTGGGCATGTCTCCAAAATCCTTTCTCGCATATATTCTCCATGCTACTTTCCCCATCCAGCCAACTGGGAAGGAGATGACCCCAGAGACAACTTTGAAGGCATGTATTGAAAAGCCATAGAACTGCAGGCAGCCCAGGCACCAGAATAATTGAGTTAGACAGAGACCTCCCACTAACAAGGTCCATGGACCTTGGTCTTTTGCATGAACCACAAGTGCACATCTATTGTATTTGTGCCTTTACATTTTGGGGTCTTTTAAATCCACCTACCAGCTTATTCTAACTAATTTAAAGAGTAATAGGGTAATAATTAGAAAAATCTGTACTCTCAGCCCAGGTTTACCACTAAGTCTGCCTCTTAGTGGCCACAGACAGCACACATTACCCCTTAGGCCTGGAACTGTCTTATTATACAACGAAGATAATAGACTAGTTGATCTAGCACATTCCTTCCTTTTCCCACATTGTAGGTGGGATATTTTATTAACTTGTGACAGTAATACCTGTTTGTATTTTAATGCAAGGAGACTATGGCATTTACCATTTGTCATTGGCCTGCAGCTATGTGTCCATTTTTTAAGATCCGAAAGTAAATTTCCAATAAATTTCTAGGGATATTTGCTCACTACTGATATTTCAAATTTCAAACAATTGCATGGGATACAAGTTCACTCACTTGCACTGCCTCTTTACCTAAGTGATCGATGTCTGTATCATTAGTATATCTATAAGTTTGCTCTCGAATCAATAGGAAAGTGGTACTTATTTATCCAAAGATTACTATCAAGAAGCTGTTACCATTCTAAAGCTATTGCTTCACCCCTGCATTGTTTATAACAATAAGAAAAATGTCCTTTTAGCAAAATCATCCTATGCCTGGCCTCTGTGTAAAGAGCTTTTTTTTTCTTTGAAAAGATTGAGTGAAAATGATGTGACCACTTTTGAGTTATGTGAAGAGTCTCAAAATAAATTTTCTGTCTAAGGAAAAAAAACTACTCAAATTGTCTTTAGCTTGTATTATAGAAAATCAGAAAAATACAATACTACTCATTGAAGTGTGGGTTTTCTTGATGTATTGTAAGAAATTGCAATGGGTATGAAAACGCATGTGTGTCAGATAGAACTGAATTGACTCAACTTCAGGCTCATTCCTTTTCTCTGGAAAGATTTTGAAGAGTTTATGTTATTTTGATACTTAGAAACTTGCCACAGTCTCACACTATAATCCCTTCCATTTAAAAACATCAATCTGATGGATAATTTTTAGCAACCAATGTTGTTTAGAATATATTAAATATTTTAACTGTTCAATTGTGTTCTTTAAAATAATTCTTGATATAAGAAAGAAAACTTGATGTATCTGGGTTTTATAAATTGTGATGTGTCCTTGATTAAAAAAAAACATACTATTAATACAAATAGTAGAAGAGGAACTTATGATGACTTTTATTCAAAGCACACATAGTTGACTGCTCAATGAGGTGGCATTACTGTGAAGCAACTTTACTGCCTACATTTTCCCATTACTTTCCTTTTAGAGAATTTCTACATTTTTCTTTTCATGTGCAACTTTAGACATCTCACTGATGACAATTGGTCATTTTTTTAATGGAAGTCATTCAATCTTTTGACATTTAGAAATGCTTTTAACTCTTTTCCCTGATCCCATAGCTGATAAATACAAAGTCTGCCAAACAACTGAAATCTGAAGAGTAGAATGGTACTGAGTATATGTAATGGAATACATTATTTTGGTCCTCTGCATAATAGTGTTAATTATTTCAACTGGTAGAGGCAGAGGAATCCCTTTCTTATATTTGCATGGATCAGAATGACAAGATATATAGATATATTTCTTACTTAGAGGTCTTTTAATTAAGACAAGGTAGGTAAATGTCTAAAGATATTTATGTGGTTTTTTTTTTTTTTTGGATGAAAACTGGGAAAATGAGTCATCCTTCCAAATAGTTTTCACTGTTCTCTTTTATCAGTACAACTGAAACTTATTATAAATAATTTGTATCATTCAGATCAAATTTCACATTTTAACTTGTTAATCTGTCTCCATGAGTTTGACTTTAATATTAATAAAATACATCTGAACTTCAGGGAAATAATTAGTCATGTAAATTTATCACTTGATTTAGTGTCAAGGAAAATATTTACATACCCAATATTATGGCAGAGAGAGATGAAAAGAATACTTGAAAGCACAGGAATATTTATAAACTGAAAATTCATCCTAATGCCTCTGTACATTGAATTTTCTGTAAATGGTATATATGAGCAGAATAGTCAGGGAGTGATGGCCTTTGTAGAATAGAATAGAATGGAGTAGAATAGAATAGAATAGAAGAAATCAACGAACAATTTCTTTAATTTTCTGGGCTGGTGGAGGAGGCCTATCTTTAACCATGAGAACTATTGTCACCAGATTGAAGAGTAGCAATAAGTTGAACTGTGTAAGTTATTAGCAATGCTGCTTTAAAGAAATATATACTAGATTCCTCTTACAGGATGACAGCTTATTACTAGTAACTACTGTCAAACAGAATATTTCCCCTTCATTCTGGATTTTGTAGCTCTCCACAAACTCATAATCATAAGAGAAAGCAAATGCAAATCATTCCTTCCTGCTGAAGTCTAAAAGTCACATTACATTCAGTCTTAGCCATGTGGCAAATGTTCCCAGAGAAGGAGGAATTAAACAAGATGAAAAAGGACATGACTAGATCATTTTCAAGTTCCATAGCAAATCAACTTAAAATGATTTTTACCAACACTTTAAAATGTGTCATGTCAATTTTACAATCTGCATATTTTTGTATATTTTTGGAGTTGTACAAATATTAGTATCTAATTTTAAATTAGATTTTTAACTATAAAAGCAATATATGGATATGCCAACAAAATCAAATAGTGCAGAAAAATATAAAATTGAAAGTCTATTTTTCTAGCTCTATGATTACCAGCTTCTTTTCCCAAAGATAACAGGTGCCATCAGGCTTTTTCTTTTCTTTTTTTTTTTTTTGGTATCTTTACTAAAACATATTTATATAAATATAAGCTCATGGGTTGTATTTGTATGAATAATTTTATATTAATACAATCATGCTGTATGTTCTCCTCCTATGCATCTTTTACTGGTCACACTCTAAGGACAATTTGTATCTACAGGTATGTTCAAGTGAATCTCTGTGTGTGCATACAAACACATATCTATAATTACGTGAATGTTTAATAAAAGTTTTCTAAAAGGTCTCAAATGTACTTCATATGTCAAGACTTCAATTCACTCGATTTGTCATATTTTTGAACCAGAAGGAGTACAACTCCCAAATTCAAAAAATACTAGATAGATTATAGATTTTAAAATCAGAAGACAGGTTTAGATTCTGGCTTCAACACTAACAGTTTGACTTTTGGTAAGTCATATAACTTGTTTAATATCTCATAAACTCTCTCTTCCCTTTACCCTCATATTAATAATATCTTGTTTCTAAGGATAAATCAAAATGTTTGTTCCTCAATAGATCTATCATTAGGTTCATAATCCCTTTTTTCTATCTGTTCTTCTCTTGTGCTTTATAGATAAACCCTATAATTTAGTACATAACAATAAAAAATAATACTGCAGGTACATTTTCTTAGCTTCTATATTTTTCAGAGTACTTTGAATATTGCTGGCTGCCCCAGAGATTAATAAAATATTTATTGGTTGAACAATCATTGAATGATTTAATGATAACTATCGGAGAATCCATTCAGCCCTTAGAACCCCTGTGAGCACATCTACCAACATAACCAGATAAATCAATTCCTAAAGATAGTTTTGAAACTGCTATCTTTTGCTCCATTTCCATTGCACGTTTCCAAAGATGAGTAGGAGTGTCAGGTGCAAATTCTGAAGTAAATATAGAACTAACAATTTCTATTCCTTGTCTTACGATCATATTTCTCTGTTAAAGAATTCAGTGCACCTCTGTTTCCTTCCAGTGGATGGTGCTCCAATTTGAATCACTCTTAAACCTTAAGCCACTCTGTAAGTTTAGTTGCAGGAGCTCTAGTGATCCAAGTGGAAGCACTAAGATTCCTGCCTCTTCACATGGGGCTGGGCATGCATAAGAACAAAATTATATCATCTCAGAATTTCAGCATTGGAACATTGTTCTAGAAACTCTTTGACCTGTATAAGCTCAAAAAAAATTGGGCCAAGTGGATTGAAAAAGAAGGTCTACCTTGCCCATTTTTTATCACTATAGACTAAGACCCTACACATCTCTCTAAAACCAGAAATTGAGTTCTTAATGATAGATTTATTGAGAAATACTAAGATATAAACCAGAAGAAAAAGAAACAAAATGGAGAGGAATGAAGGCATGAAGGGAGAGGTAAAAAAAAAAAAAAATTTAAAAAATGGTCATTATATTCTCTTCTGTGCTTCACATACATAAGTAAAAAAACTGGTATTTTTTGCTTTTGACTATATTTAGAATGAGTAAGCCTGTATCAATAATACCCATAGAATTGTAATATATTCCAGAGGTATAAGTGAATTTTCCTTTCATAAAATGGAGAAACATCTATTGTTTTAATACTTTTTAATAAAAGCCATTCTAACTGGGGTAAGGTGATAGCTCATTGTGGTTTTAATTTGCATTTCCCTGATGATTAGAAATATTAAGCATTTTTTCATATGTTTATATTCTTTTGAAAAGTTTCTTTTCATGTCTTTTGTCCACTTTTTAATGGGGTTGTTTGTTTTTTTCTTGCTGATTTGCTTGAGTTCTTTGTAGATTCTGGTTTTTAGCCCTTTATTAGATACATAGCTTGCGGATATTTTCTCCCATTCTGTAAATTGTCTATTTGCTCTGTTCATTATTTCCTTAGCTGTGCAGAAGCTTTTTAATTTAATCAAGTCTTGTTTATTTATTTTTGGTGTTGCTGTGATTGCCATTGAGTTCTTAGTCATAAACGCTTTGCCTAGGCCAATATCTAGAAAGTTTTTCCAACATTTTCTTCTAGAATTCTTATGGTTTTATGCCTTACGTTTAAGTCTTTTATCCATCTTGAATTAATTTTTGTGAGAAGTGAGAGATATGGATCCTGTTTCATTCCTGTGTATGTGGCTATCCAATTTTCCCAGCACCATTTATTGAATAGGGATTCTTTTCCCCAGTGTATATTATTGTCCGCTTTGTCAAAGATCAGTTGGCTGTATGTGGATGGTTTTATATCTGAGTTCTCTGTTCCATTGGTCTATGTCTCGATTTTTGTACTATGCTGTTTTGGTTACTATATCCGTGTAGCATAGTTTGAAGTCTGGTAATGTGATGCCTCCAGATTTGTTCTTTTTACTTAATATCACTTTGGCTATTTGGGCTCTTTTCTGGCTCCAAACAAAGCACAGCACTGTTTTTTTCTAGATCTGTGAAATATGACGTAGGTATTTTGATGGGGATTGCATTGAATCTGTAACTCACTTTGGGTGGTATAGACAATGTTGACCAAAAACAATAGATACTGGCATGGATGCAGAGAGAAAGGAATGCTTATGTACTGTTGGTGGGACTGCAAATTAGTACAACCTCTGTGGAAAACAGTGTGGAGATTCCTGAAAGAACTAAAAATAGACTTATCATTTGATCCAGCAATCCCACTCCTGGGTATCTACCTGAAGGACAAGAAGTCATTTTGTCAAGAAGACACCTGCCCTCGAATGTTTCTTGAAGCACAATTCACAATTGCAAAGTTGTGGAATCAACCCAAGTTCATATCAATTCATGAGCAGATTAACAAAATGTGGTATATGTATACCGTGAAATATTACTTAGCCATAAAGAAGGCTGACTTAGTACCTTTTGCAACAATTTGGGTGGAAATGGAGACCATCATCCTAAGTGAAGTATCTAAAGAATGGAAAAACAAAAACCACACGTACTTGCTATTAAACTGGAACTAACCGTTGAGCGACACATGCACAGAGGGAAACAAAACTTGGTAGAAATCAAGCAGCGGGGGCGGGGGGAAGAATGGGTGAAAACCTACCTAATGGTGCAACAAACACTCTTTGGGTGATGGGTATACTTATAACCCTCATGCAAGCATTATAAAAGCAATCCATGGAATCAGAACCATTTGTAGCCCTGTAATATTTTGAAATACATAAATAATAATGAATAAATAAATAATAAAATGCATAAAACATATTAATAAAACAATGGCTTGCTAAATATTTACAAGCATACGTGCAAGTTACAGCAAAAATCTCACAGCGTGCAGCTTCATGTTGTTTTGCCTTAGAAAGCCTATGATTATAAATGCAGGATTCAAACAAAATTTATCATGCATTACTGTATGGTCCTGGCTGGTTCAGAAGCTCAAAGCAAATGCCATTAGTACATCGTACATTGCAGTATGGGCTTAAAAGAAATTCCTTTTTCTTTCAAGTTCATTCCATATAAGGTGATTCTTGTTTTAATGCTGTATAACTTAATGCTGAATAACTTAATGGGAAATCAGTATAGTTCTCAGTAATAATGTCATTTTTTCTAATGTGATAGGTACATGTATGTTTACGATATATATCATAATTGCACCTATATCTACTTATGCCATAGGTTTATTAGAAAGAGTAGATGAGATAAATTTATAGTAATTGGCACGTGGTGAAAGCTCATGAAAAGTAGCTGCTTTTATAATGACTGTGATGATGATGTTTTGAGATAAAATTAATTAGTTGATGTGTGGCATTCCTTGTTAATTCAGAATCAAAATTCTACTCCATTGAAATGTGTTAAGAAGCCACAATAATAACTGTTAGCTCATCATCTACAAATACATTTAATCACCTTATTTAGGTAGCCCAGCTCTACTGCTACTCTCCTCTAATTCAGAGGATTCCTATTTGGTATTGGGGGAAAATATTACTAATTTTCCATCAAAAGCCACTCCCCATGGTCTAGAATAGACTTTGACACAGTGGGAATTTCCAGGAATCCTGTTCCCTAATCCAGCAAGCTTTGTATTTCCAATGTAATCTAATTATTGAAGAGGCTCTAAATGAGTGTAGTGGTCATCTGAGTCAAAACAGAAACAGAATTGTCTCCAGTGCATCCCTTATTATGCTCTTTCTTTGTGTTTGTGGATAGGAGGTAAATGAAGAACCTCAATAAAAGTCATGTTATTTTTTCCATCTGATTACAAAAGGAAAAGCTGCAGTTTATGAGATGTTCTGACTGCAGTAGGCAGCTGCTGCCAAGCAAGTAAGGACAATATCGCAGCTTGGCTCAAGTTCAAGTGCATTGTCAAAGCAGTTCTGGTGTTCAGAGGACCTAAAAGGAGCTGCACTGCACATATGAGGCTCCTGTCTAGCTAAGTGTTTTTCTTTTTTTTTACATCCATTGAACTTGTAGCAGCTTAAACTTTAGAGTGACATTCTGTCATAAGCGTCTGACTCAAATTCAGCAGGAGTAGGCTTTGAAAACAGCCCTTCTCATGATGTTCAATTCCAAAACAGCTCTGTGTTGGTCTGAAAATGGCCCATAAGTATGAAAGGGGATATAAAATTTAAAAAGCTGCTAAAGAAACATAACTTCCACAAAACAGGGGCATTGACTGATACACGTCCTTTCCTGATAGAGGTCAAAATGACCTAGAGAAGGTTTGGACATAAAGCAGGGGAACCTCAACTCACCTGAGCATTAAAACCGAGGTATGAAATGAGAATAACCCCATGTATTTATTTTCCTAAGCTAAGCAGCAATTAATGGTGTTATTGTTGTCTTTACTGCTGTTTGGGCTTTTTTAGATTTTTTTGGTTTAATTCCTGTAGATGTGAACGAGGTGAGCAGTTTTACAAATCACAGTGTGAATAGCAGACAAAACTAGTGCCCGTCAGTGAACTGTACCACTGAGAGTAAACTGTTTTTAAAGAAATGTTCATAGTGATTTGAAATTTTTATACCATTTAATCGTGTGACCAGTGGACTCATCTCACTGAAGAGGGTATGAGGGACTTTTGTACCCGAAACTACTTCTATGATAGACTATGAAATGGTTCTGTTATTTGCTTTCTTGCATTATTATATTAAGGCTCTTAAAATATAAATTATTTATAGAAGGGGTCATAGCAGATACTCCATTGTGTAGTTTGTATAACACCTCCTTCGGGATTAAAGGATTTATTCTCCCAGCTGCTGGGAATGTTGATAGCTGACAGCTGGCAGCTGAGTGTTCCCTGATGATGTTTGCCCTTGGCTGAAAAGAGCTGCCTCACCTGGTAACATGCTCCCTTCCTCCGGGCAGTCTGAATGGAATGATTATTTTATGTGGGGCTGTAACTGTAGGGTCCCACAGCCCCAATTTGAGGCAACTGTTCCGGACCATCTCAGCTCCAGATGGTCCTGTGGTATCAGCTGAGGTCTTTGTTGCGACTGCATCATAGCCTGACCTTTGCCTTGCCCCAGTTTTGTTTCCTTAACATTCCCACAAACGTTGATCTTGACAGTACTTCTCAATAAGCTTCCTGTGTGTAAATTTCCACATCAGAATCTGTTGCCAAAGGAAACCAAGCTGTGACCAGAAGTACCACTGTGATTTGTTTGGAGATATTTTCATTTTGGTTTCACTCATGATGAAAGACTCAATAGAGAATAAAGCCAAGAAATAATGGAAAACTGAGTTTGGAAAAAAGAGGCTGATTCTAGAAGTGTGGGACTGTCTGGAAGTTGCAGGGGCTAGAACCAAGGCCACCTGGGGCAGGAGTGGGGACAGACACAGAGGGCATAGGGCCTTATTTGTGTAGGAAAGGATAATAGAGATATATTTTCCTTCCTCATTGATAGGGATAAGTACTCCTTTCTGTATATTCACAAATTAGACCACCGCTCAATTTTCCCATCGTAGAGTTCTGCCGGGGATTTTAGAGCTGATAGTGCTCCAATACTAACCTGTAATTCTGAGTGCTCAGAAAACACTAATCTCCATTTTTAATATTATAGTATGTAATCTAAGAGACTGGAATTGGGCGCATGAAAACTAGTTTTATCCCAAATGGTTCAAAAGCATCCCTCAATGCTTTAAATATCTGTAACCATAATTTAGTGAATCTTATCACATTGCTGTGGCTACAACTGAAATTTCTCAATTTATGATGCCCTGGATGCTCTAACATTTAGTCATCTACTAACCAACTCCAGAGGACTCTAGTCATATTGCTGTTTACCTCTTTACTTTTCCAAGTGCAATCTGCAGACAAGCAGCATCAGCATCATTTGGGGGCTTGTAAGAAATTCAGAATCTCAGGCCCTTCCAGAATTACTGAATCAGAACCTGAGCTTTATAAAGAGCCCCAGGTAATTCTTACACACACTAGCGTTTGAGAAGCATTCCTCTATGTGACGGAAATCCTCTGGAGCTGTGAATTTTGCAGCTTGCATGGTTATATACAACAACCCTGATGTTAGAGGCAAGTTCTGCAACACTACCTTTGTCATTTACTTCAACCAACTATGACAGCCTTTGCTTCATGTAAGAAAGCTGGAGAAGGCGTGAACTGAGGCCAGAATGATAAGAAAAACTCTCATTTCTTTCACGATCTAAAAAATTTAGTAAGTGAAGACAAACTACCGTATGATACATATGCCTAAAGGAACAGTTTATTAGGAAATAGTCAAACTCTTTAAAATGACATATAAGAATGAACCTGCATAATTGGGACTTTATCTCCTTTTTCAACTTTATCTTTTGCTACCTCCCATCTCTACTGAACACACACACACACACTCACACACACACACACGTGTCTACACTGCCAGGCTGATCTTTTCATTTTCATCTTGATCATTGCATGAGCTCTCTCTTTCTGAAATACTTCTTTTTCCACATTAAAAAAAATTATTTTCTTTTCAAAAAATTTTAACAAGCTTTTTTTATGGAAGAAGAAATACATATACATCAGAAGTATGAATGATATGCAGTAGAAATAACCTCCCTTCCACCTCATCCCAGGTGGTCAGGCTTGTTCTGCTGAGACAACTAACATACCACTTTCTTGTGTTTCCTATAGAACTACTCTACATTTTGTAATATGTCAATACCTCCGTTTTAAAAACACAAATGAAAGCATGCAGTAAACCTATTCTTTGCTTGGATTTAGTCCATATCAGTACCTGCATTCCTCTCTCACCTATCCCAATGCTGCTGAATACCCCATTGGAAGGAAAGGCCTCAAGTTATTCATCAAGGCCATTATTGTGTGATGACCCTTCTAGTACAAATCTTTGTAGATGAAACTACTATCATTTCTAATAATCTCTTTTTATAAATTGATGTTGTCATATACCAGTTGCTGTCTTACTCTCCTTCAGCCACCATAGCCCCCTGGACTTCCAGCTTCATCCCCTGGACTCTGGGAGACCACCACACTCCTCCTGGGTTCTGTGGTCTGAAAACTATTCTTTCATACATTTTTCCCAGTTTTTCAATTGTTTAAAGCAGGAAGATAAATCTAGTCCCTGTTACTCCATCTCAGACAGAAGCAGAAGTGTCATATTTTAAAAAATTTATATTCTTATTTCACATTTCATATTAGATATCATTTCTTCCAGAAAGCTTTCTGAAGTTCCAACAGGATCCTGTATTTCCTCTAAATATTTGCACAATATAGTGAATGTCCGATCCATTAGGCTATGAAGCTTGGTTTAGCACTGTACTTAGCACCCATCTTAGTGCCTGAGTACATTTTGATTGAATAAACAAATGAGCAAATAATATAAATAGATATATTCATTATAATGCTTTCATGGGTCAGGAGTTCAGACATGGCTTATTAGGGGTCCTCTGCAAGGCTGCAATCAAGATATTGGGCAGGACTAAGTAGTCATCCAAAGACTCAACTGGGGAAGAATCTGCCTCCATTCTCTCTGGTTGTTGACATAATTCATTTCCTTGCAGCTGTATGATTCGTGACAGCTTCTTCTTCCAAGCTGGTAATAGAGAGAAAGATCCTAGCAGGACAGGTATAATACTCTCGTGTAATCACATACACTAAATCAAGTACATCCCATTACCTTTGCTGCATCCTTTTGGTTAAAAGCAAGTCACAAGTCTTGCTCAGGTACAAGGAGAGAGTTACACAAAGTCTGATTTTAAGGTGGTAGGATCACAGACGCTCCCTTAAAGCTTGTCCACCACGATAGATATTGTAAAGTTTTGTTGTTGTTGTTGTTGTTAATTTTCCAATTTATTTAAAATATTAAACTTTTCCAATGTAAAATTTAAATTGTGGCCTATAAAACATTTGTAGAGACATTTTCCAAACAGCACTCTGAATTCTATTTCCTTGTCTCTAAGCCTCTGCAGTTGCATTACGTGCCTCTGAATAAACCCAGCTTTCTCTCTAGAGATGGCTCCCCCGTTCCACAAGAAACACTGCTTTCTTGGCAGACGGGTATAACATATTTATCTTTCTGATGTGAGTCTTCAAATATGCTTTTCATTTCTGGTAACCTTCGTCAATAATCAAGTTGTTTGCTAAGCTGAAAACTTAAAGCTGGTTGGCAGCTCCATGTAATTCTCATGCATTTTTTTTTTACCTCAGTAGTTTTATTTTTCTCACATTCCTCTGACTGTTTCTAAAGAATTGATAATAAGCTGTCAGGCACCTGTGTCTTTCAAAAGGGAAGAATTTCAAATTTGCCTCTGCCAAAGGTACACATCTTCTACCTGTTGTCCAACTAAACGTCTTCCACATATGTACAAATAGTTAAGTCCTCTGTGAAACCCACGTTAGCCGTAGTGCCCTTGTGAAAAATAATAGGAATCACACCTATTCATCTCTTTAGCCAAATGATAAATACTAAGATAAAGAAATCCAAAATGGAGAATAGTTTTGGATTAATATTTTTAAGGAAACAAATTCATATTAATTCTCTGGTAATACGGTGAAAGTTTATTCAATCTGCTTGCATCTTTTCAATGAACTCACTTTTTCATATTCATGACTTATTTGTGTGAATATGTGTGTGTGTGTGTTTTAAATTTCTATTTCCCTTCCCAACTTACACCGGTTTCACCAAATATGGTTTGAATGGGATTTGTGGTTGTTATTGTCAAGGCTGTAGTCACTAGTGTAACCATAATTTTAAAAAAAAGAAATTATTGCCAACCCAACCCAAATTGTGTTTGTCAGCTCTATTTGAGCTACAATCTTATGTGGGCTAGTTGCAAGGAAGCAGCTCTGTACATCTCTATGCTTTTCACTCTTGATGTTGATACTGTTCTAATCAGTTGTGTAGTAATCAGATCCCTGGGAAATATTGCTTTTTCCTATAGATGATATCGTCCTTTAGTAAATACTATTCAAATGCTCATATCTCCCAAAATTTTACCTTTAATCAGTTCTCTACCTATGGAGTCAGATGCAACTATATACCTGCCCTACTTCTTTTTTTCATGTGGATCTTTCACAGACGTGCAAACTCAACATATGCAAATTCCATTTCTCATAATTTCTCATGAAAGCTATTCCTCCTTCTTTATTCGCTTTATAATTTATGGCACTAATACCCAGCCAGACAATTAAGAAACAGATCTTAGCAGCATCTTTTACTTGATCTTCCTCCACACATCCTCTATCCAATCTATCACCAAGATTGCAAATTCTATCTCCTGAGTATTTTCATAATGTATTTCTTTCCATTTATCTCCAATATTATGGTCCTAATTCAGACTTGGGTCATCATGTGTCTGGATAATTGCAAATACTTTTTAACTGATCTCTCTGTCTCTATCCAGTGTTGTTCACCTCAGATTCACCCTCTTTAGTGACTGCAGGTAAGTCACTTTAAAAAATTGCCATGTAACCGCAAATCTCTTTAAAATCTTTCAGGGGTCCTTTACCTAACATACAAAGTGAAGGCTCCATAGAATGACATACAATAATATATAGAAGCATCTGGCCTTAATGACATTTCTAGCCTTTCTTTCATTACTTCCTGTTAACTCTACAATTCAGTACCGTTTTACTGTTGCCATCAACCATAATAAAGAAGGTATTTGAAGTTGAAAGCATAGCCAGCTAAAGATGTATAGAGACAAAGACTAAGAAGCTGTGAAAATATCTGTTGGGGAATAATAAGAAATATCAACTCTCTACATAATTGCCATTGTTGGAACTTTAGAGAGAGATAAACATTTAAGAATGGAGATTTTCCTATTAAGAGTTTAAAGTGGGAGGGAGGAAAAGTAAAGAGAGCCAGGTACACTTGTCAGTTTCTCAGGCTTAGCAAAGCCAGTAACAATAAAATTTCATTACCTTATTAAAATTTTTATAATTTTCAAAAAAACATTCAAATAAAAATTTTTTTACCAGTATTTACATTTATCCTCCCCTGCATTCCAGCCAGGTAATAGGGATTCTTACTACCACCTCTGAAACTATTAGGCTAGCCATACTTGGTGATTGGTGATTACCCCCAAGAAAAGGGTAACGATTCTTTAGACAAGAAGCAATTATTCTTTTAGTCACCCAAGCCTTGCAACCTCACACACATTTCCCCTCAAATTGTCTTCACGCTTAAATTTCATTGGATCTTTTAATTCCTGATGAACGTCTGGATTATTTCACCAGTCAACTGATTGTATTTTTCTTTATGTGCTCCGACCTCAATCACTGTTGGCCATTCCCTTTAACTTATACAAGCCCTAACCATTGTTGTATTCTCTTATTTCTACATTGGCCCTGTTACTGTTATATGTCAATTGTATGAGAAAATGCATCCTTAGGTTTCAGGAACATAGTAGACTCACCTATATAGCCTTTTCCTGTGCCTATGCTATAACCATATAGCAATGCTAGAGAAAATATAATTAATAGTATTATAAGCATAAAAAAAAGAAAATAGAAATCCATCAATAAATAGAAATGGAAAGAGAACTCAGCCACAATGATAAGAAAACACACAAACACACACATAGAATATGCGTATATTCTATGCACCTGAGGTGAGGGGATGAGATTTTGAAACCTTATTTTGCTTGGGAGTAGAAGTTGATGCCTTTATCATCTACCTCTGAAATGGCAACCCACTCTGGAAAGATAAGAAAAACATCAGCTCCTATTGGCCCAGAGAAAGAGTCAGAAGCTTATCTCACACTGAAGCTCTGAGGGAAATTACAAGGTGGTTTATTAATTGTAACAAATGTATCATACTAATATAACATGTTCAAAATAGGGAAACCCAGGTGTGGACTATATGGGGACTCTACTTATCTTCTCATTTTTTTTTTTATAAATCTAAAACTGTCCCTTAAAAAAGCTATTAAAAATACTTCTGAAGCAAACGTGACAAAATATTTATTTTTGTTACATCTGGTGGTTGGTTATATGGGTATGTATAATACTACTTGCTGTGCTTTGGCAGATTTTTTTGAGATATATTTTATAATTAATCATTTTTAAATAAAGGTTTTATTTTGGCTTTGGGTTTTCTGAGCACTGACTGGCTATGCAGAATACTCAATGTCTACCTCTCAGAACTCTCTAGGTTCCTCCAGTTCATTTCCTGAGTAGTATTCAAAGTCTGTGCCTGATTATCAAAACTAATGACAAAATGGTTTAACCACTCCCACAAATTTTTACATTCTAAGCATCCATGGAAGCTTTCATGTTAAAATGAACATAAAACATTTATGTTCATTTGGCAGAACTGTTAATAATTCAATTAACTCAAAAGTCACCATGTCTTGCAAAAGGAGTTATTAATTGTAAATTGTAGTATTTTGAAAATCTAAAAGTTAGGTAATACCAAAGAAAAGGAAATATCATAAAAATATTTTATAAGGTCACTATATTTTCAAGAATCACTTATAACTTTTTTCTTAAAATTAGCACATAATTACCTAACATGGCCATTTACTTTGGTAAATGGAATACCCTGTATTCTTCAGGGTTCTTTGAAGAAATAAAACTAGAATTTATATATATGTATATATATATATACACACACACACGTATATGTATATATAAATTCTATTTTTATGTATATATGTGTGTGTATATATATACATATATATACATTTATGTGGAGGGGGAGAGAGAGAGATTGGTTATTACAAATAATTGGCTCATGTGATTATGGGGGCTGACAAGTGCCAAGATCTGCAGTCAGCAAGCTGGAGACCCTGGAAAGCTGACGGTTTAGTTCCAGTGCAAGTCTGAAGAAGGTCTGAGAATCAGGGTACCTGATGGTGTAGTTCTAGCACAACTCTCCTACCACCTGCCTCAATCTGTATTCTCCCAAGTCACATCAACCTCTGCATCTATCCCCCGTCTTTTCCTCCTAACTCTCCTTCATCTCAGTTGATTCTCATTTACTCTCATGTTTCTGAAATATAATGGTGAGGAAATGAACCATAAGAGAAAAGCTAATAGGCTAGGGTAAACTGTATCCTAATATGTAATTACCGTGTGAAAACAATTTAACAATCAGCTCCCCAGACTCAGATTTTTGTTTGGTTTTTTTTTCCTTTCAAATAGAGACTTCTTTTGGAAGGGAATGCCCTTTGTGCTGTCTTGAACTAGAACATTTTTCTTACCAGTAATATGCAACGATTTTGAACACTAGACTTAATTTGTTTGCAATTCCTCTTGAAGTTTTCATCTCAATAGACTTCAAGTATACACAGAAATCCATGAAGCAATCATCTACCATATTTGCTTCACAACAGCTGCATTCTAGAAATGCAAACACAAGAAGATACAGAAATGTGCATGATGAGTTTTACAGAGCTGGAATCATATCAACAGCTGACAGGATGAGGAAGATTGAAGTTATGTATCTGCCAGTTCTCAGCAACTTCACACAAGTTATAGGACAAAGAGAGCCAGCCTATCCATTTGCATCAAGAAATTATCTAGTCTGTCCCACTGGATTAAGGAGAGGCTTTGTCTAAAATATTCTAGATTGATAGTTTTCTACCCTTTCCTTCAGCTGTGTCTTCTGATACTGCTGGCAAATCATAGGCTCCCAATGGTTAATTCTCAGTAAAAGGGACTCCTTAGCCTCCAATGATAAAATGAATCATGTTCCTTACTTATCTTACTTATATGACCTTGAATTCAGTGCATTTTTCTTCATAGGAGACTTGTGTATGTCTTCCTAGAAACTAGACATATTCGTTCTCCTGTCAGACATAGTTTGACTTAAGAAGAAATATGTATTTGGTGTCTGCTTTTTTTTCCTAGAACACAGCTCCTCAAACAGAAACTACAAAGTGGTAAGTGTATTTGTGGATGCTATGAGATGACTGGTAGCTGGGAGCTCCTGCATAGCCTCAGGATGGAGGCTGGCTGCTAAAGGGGCCAATCATGTGATTAGAGGGTTGACACTTTCAGCCCCACCCTGTGACCTCTGGGGAAGAGAAGTGGCTGAAAACTGAATCAATCACCAATGGCCAATGATTTACTCAATCATGCCTATGAAATGGAGCCCCCATAAAAAACTTAAAATGATGGAGTTCAGATAGCTTCCAGGTTGCTGAACAAATACATGGAGGTGCGGGGAGGGTGGAGTGTCCAGAGAGGGACTGGAATCTCTGCACCTCTTCCCACATACCTTGCCCTGTGCTTTTCTTTCATCTAGCTGTTCCTGAGTTGTATCCTTTTATAATAAACTGGTAATATAGTAAGTAAATTGTTTTCCTGAGTTCTTGAACCATTCTAGCAAATAACTGAACCTGAAGAGCGAGCGGTGAGAACCTCTGATTTACAGTCTGTAAATCAGAAGCACAGGTGATAATCTAGATTTGTGATTGGCTGCTAAAGTAGGGCCGGGGGTGAGTTTTGTGGGACTGATCTTTTAATCTGTGGAGTTTGTGCTAACTCCAGACTGAATAGGATTGCAGGACATCCAGCTGGAGAATTGGTCAATGTGGGGAAAAAATATATACACTTGATAACACAGAAGTTTTCTGTATTGAGTGATAACATAGAGAAAATCAGTTTGTTTTTCCTATACACATGGAAATAAAGAAGAATTGTTTACCATATTCTTCGTTCCATATGCTATTAGGAATTTGGATGAATTCTAACACATTATCTCTGTCATTTAATGTTTAGGCTGTTTCAATCTTACTTTGTATATATAATTTATAATAAATGTATTTTGTATAATTTATATTTATATAAAAAGCATCTTATTTAATGAAGGTGTTGCTATAATATTGGCTACAAATTCTGAACTAGAAGGAACATGATACCTGAAAACAACAAATACACAAAGAGCAATACAAATGCTTCCCGATTTATGAGATTACATCTGCATGAACCCGTAAATTGAAAATATTTTAAGTTAAAAATGCATTTAATACATACACTTAACCTGCTGAATAGCTTAGACTAGCCTACCTTAAACAAGCTTAGAACACTTATATTAGTGTGCAGTTGAGCAAAATCATCTAACAAAAGTGTATTTTAAAACAAAATGTTGAATATCTCATGCAATGTATTGAATGCTGTACTGAAGGTACAAAACAGAATGGTTGTGTGTGTACAAATTCAAACTTTGAAGTATAGTTTCTATGAATGCATATTGCTTTTGCATCACTGTAAAGTTGAAAAATAGTTAAGTAGAAGCATCAAAAGTCTGAGACCATCTGGACAAACCTATAACGTGTCAGAGTTAGAAGTGACCCTGCATATCATCTAAACCTCCTTAAAAAATAAAATGAGGCTCAAAGGGGTGAAGTGGCTTGCCCACAGCCAAAAACCTAGTTAGGAAGGAGCAGAATTTTAGCCTGTTGATTTAAACACTTTCTAAGACACTGTACTGCATGTACTTAAGCATATATTTCAGGTGAAAAAATTCTTAATAGAGAAGAAATTTCCTAATAAATTATGAAGCCAGTGTATAGAATTGGGTTAGTGCCCTTTGTCTGTCCATTTATGTGAATTAGTGAGATAGTTAGCCCAACAATAAAATTAAATTCTAATTAATGTCTAATTAGTAGCATCATCTTGATTGGCTATCTACCTATGATAAAATTGTTTTGACCTATACAGACAAAATTATGTTATCTTCCCTGACCCACCACAAAAGTCATAACTCTATCCTTGCCATTCTGGACCCAAGTTCAGCCTTGGTTTGTTTTGGGTTTTGCCATGTTAAAAGTGTTATTTTAGAATTTATCCATTATCCAGAAACCATTAAGAGGTTAATTCTGAGACAGAATGTATTAGCAGTAGTCTTTGATGCTACGTTAGCTAAGTAGACATAAGCACCATTCCCTAGGCTGTGAATAGAATAAATTTTACCATTTTGAAAATTGATTTAAAAAAAATCAGAATAAACACCTACTCTACAACCTACAATTCTCACCAAACCTCATAGGAGCTATTAATATTTTATTATTTTTCTTCCTTTGTAAGAGAACATTGATATTCGGTATATACAATCATACATTGTTTTAAGAGATGATCAGTCATCACTTGGAAAAAGGAACCAATCAATGACAATGAAAGGTGGTATTTATGTATACATTATTTTGATTAATTGTAATAATTTAATCCAATGTTTAAAATGCATGCATTTCATGCTATGAAGAATGTTCTTTAAATTCAATTTTTATTTTTCTCTTGTGCTCTCCCTGTAAATTTCCCCTATGAATGCTCAATGTCTGTATGTTCCAATTTCTAAACAGTTCACTGAAAAATATTCAGAGCCTGTAAATTCTTTCATTTCTGTCTTAAGTTGAATTCGGGTCTATATTGATTGATACTTGATTACATAATCACAAATTCTTAACATAGACTTTTTTCATATTTCAGTTATAAATTAATATTTAAGTCATTGAATTGTTCAGGACATGAATTCCCTTTTTACGAAGTTGTCAATAAATCAAGGATACTCTATCTAGAAACTTCTAAGGGAGACAAATTTTCTGGTACTATAACTCTGGCATGTTAGAGGGCTCAAATTTATAGTCACATGCGATACATTGCTATAGGAATATAATTCAGTTAAATCATATTATATTTCTTGTAAGTACATATTTTTCAGCTGGGTGCAACTTAGGAGAGTTTGATGTTTATGATCACCTAGATTTAAAGTGCAGATGTATATTAAAGCTATGCAAGAACAAAGGAAAGTAAGGCCTTTGAGTAGTTTCATGGTATCAGAATAATGACATGCAAAACAAACACGTGTTGTAGTTCAGTGTTAGCAAGACATCAGGAACCTGCTCATAAGGAGGTAGTTTAATCATTTTAAGAGGTATTCAAGAATGCAGTTCCCACCCCCACAGATCCCTGGGATCCAACAGAGCAAAAAGCACAGCGATTTGAGAACATGGATTCCGAAGGCAAATTCAGATCCTGGCATCACCATTGCAAACTACATGCATGACTTTGGTCAAGTTACCTGATTTCTCTAAGCCTTCCTTTTCATATCTATAAAAGGGGAATTATAAAAATTTCTCAAAGATTAATTTAAGCTTAAAATGAAATGATCTAAAGTTTTCACCATAATGCCTAAGATAGTCAATACTTTTAAACTATTATCACATTTATCTGGACTAGTTTATTTAAATAGGATCGACGATACCATGTAATTATTCCTCTGGGTTATTTCAATTTTTGTTAGTGCAGTTAAAGCCATGATGTTCTAAGCATGTGGGGGTCCATAAAAAGCTACAATATATAACTTATTGTAAATGTAAGTGGTAGACAGCACAGAATTTCCACAAACAATCTATAAGCCCCTGCAAAAAAAAAAAAAAAAGAAACCCAAACCCAAAACCAAACCAAAACAAAACAAAACAAAAACCTTCTGAGATTCTCACAGCACTTCCTTAACAGAGGCAATAGATTCCTTCAAAAAGAGTCATTTGCATTGTATTTATTTTCTTGAAACAATAGTGTATTATGACAGGCATCTTTATACCTAAGCTGCAACAAATCATAAGTCAATATTACTGTTTAAGAAATATGAGTACTAATATGAATGATAATGATTCCTTTTACTAATGAAAACTTTATAGTTTCTATCAGAGTTTCACACTATTTACTTCATTTGATACTCAGGACTGATCTTCAATTCCATCAACTGTAACAGATGAATAAGAGGTCTGGTCAAAGTTGTGTAACCTGTGTAGGTTGAAATGACATGACTTAAACTGTCATCTGTTTTTCTGTTAAAAAAAACACCTCAGGTGTAATTATCCTAAGAACAGAATGGGCGACTGCTTCTTATAAACAGATGGAAAGCAAGAAGTAAATCATGCAGTAAAACATTGTACAATTTCTGTAATTATTTCAATAATAATTTTCTATCATTTTATAAATCATCTGATGTAACTGTAATAACAGGAAATAAAATGGCATGATAGAAATAGCATAGTTTAGGAGTCAGAAAGTGGATTTCAAATCCCACTTTCCCTTTCCTTAGTGGTGTCAACACTTGCTGAATGTCCCCAGTGGGCAAGGGCTGTTCCAGACACTAAAGTTACCGATGAAGTTTAGAGCCTGGTCCTCTGCCCTAAAGGAACTCACAATCTGATAGGGGAAGCAGCCACATAAACAGATTACTTTACTAAGATAGAAGCATGGGTGTTAGCTCACCAAGCAGGCAATTTGCCCAATTTAGGGATTTAAAGAAGGTTTCTGGAAGAAAAAAATGATAGAAATAGCTCAAGTGTGAGTGAACATTGTCCAGCTGAATAAAGATGGGAAGGATGTTTCTGCATTAACCAATATACATAAGCAAAAAAAGATGGTACATTAAGAAAGAGGGAAAAAAAAGTTATAAGGGATAAGGCAGAGAATATGGAGGGAAAGGACTGGAAAAATAGGCCCAAAATAGGCAGGGCTAGGGGATTAAAGAAGTTTTTTGTCAGATTTGTGTGCCCAATACTGACTGTCAGGAAGAGTCTATGAAAGAATCATAGCAGAGGAATGTCAAGGTTGCACCTTTGGATTATGTTGATCACTCCAGCCACAACATCAAGACGGGATTTAAAAAATTCTAAATCTAGATGAAGAGAGGCTAGTTGGTGGTGGTGTGTTGGAGGGAAACAACAAAGATTATTCACTAGTCGCTGTAGGAAACGGGAAAGACGTGGCCTGAGACAGTAGCTGTAATAGGGAGCCATTCATGCATTAAAAACATTCAGGTGGGATACATTGAAGAATTTGCTAAATAAATACATATAAGTGTTAAAAAAGGGAGATGTGGGTATTAAAATAAACTTTAGATTTCTTTCCCAAGTGTCATTTAATGAAGACAGTAGGGGTATTGTTACAAAATGAGTTGTTTTAACAAGTTAATTTTGAGATAAATAAGGATCTTAAGAAGGGGACTGTGTTAGAAAATAGCTGCATAATTAAGTCTGAATCTTAGTGTAGAAGTCAGCACTGGAGAATTGAATAGCGTCTGTATATTAAGTGAAAAATAAATCTATGGAGCAATGGGTTCCACAAATTAACACTATTCAAAATGTGAGTTATACTACTGTGCTGGTTATTACCTCTTTTAATTTGTAATTTTTACTAACATGAATTTTATATTTTTCCAAAAAAGTTTCTCACTATATTTTCCAATTCTCTTGGCCTAAAATCAGGGGCATTCATTAGCAATGAGCATACCCAGCACCCAGTTCTTGGTTTCTGAATACTATTCTTCAATAAACGGTAACAGATCTCTCGGGAGGAATGGCTGATTTTAAGACTGGGGAAAGGAAAATACAAGATGAGCCTGGAGCATATTATACAGGCAGAAACTAATAAAGAGCTTAGCAGAATAAATAATAACACTTTTGAAATTACTTGAGGAAATAATAAATGATGATAAGTATATACTGAGATAATTAAATGAATCAGTAAATAAATAAATGGGGAGAAGAGATGTACCTTCCTCACAAAATAATTTCAGATAATACAGGTACATATTCCTTTTTCCAAGAGGGGAAAATTAATTCCCCTGACTTTGAGTATTGGCTGGACTTAGTGATTCACTTCCAAAGAAGAGACTATGGCAAGGAAAAAACACTAAGTGTATAGTGGGGGAAACCTGGCAGATACCACTATAACCAAGCTCTTAAGGTTAAGATTACCAGTGAAAAGTCACAGTGATATCAAATACCCTCTGATGCACTGAGAAGGGCACTAAACCTTTATGGTATTTTTGCCCCCCACCATTGCCCAGTCTAATCATGAAAAAATAGACACATTCAAGTTGAAGAACATTGTATGAAATAACTGACCAGTGCTCTTCAAGAAAACTGTCAAGGTTAAAGAAAGGTTATAAAATGCAAGCAAGTCTCAGAAACTGTAACAGATTGGAGGACGCCATGACAACATGATGACAAAATGCAGTCTGATATCCTGTATTGGATCCTGGAAGAGAAGAAAGACGTCAGTGGAATAACTGATGAAATCCAAAGAAGTCCCTAGTTTAGATACTTGTATTGCACTAATGTTGCTTTCTTAGTTTTAGTAAATGTAACAGGATTTTATAAGAGGTTATAAGAGGTTAATACTATAAGCAGCTTGATGAGGATTTTTTTTTTTTCACCATGGTTAGTTTGAGCTGAAAATAAAGAAATGCTTATGATAACTATTACAATTCAGTAATCTACACAATCCCTGGGTGACTTGGAATCAAGCAGGCTTTTAATTTTGACTTCCTCTGGTATACATCACTTCTATAACTTTGCTTAGGGAATGTAGAAATAAAAGTCTAGAGGAGGTTTTATAGAAAGAGGTATAGGAAAAGTCTAAAAATAATTAATAATCTATTTTATTTAAAGATGGTTTCATGATTAATATATATGACTGTGTAGCTAGTACCTTGACTTAAGGAAGTTCAAAGCACTTAACCGATGTAGTTAAAACATTACTACTACCAAATAAAATAGTAATCTCAGTGATGAAGTTTTTAATTTCATACAGATATTAGTATGTCTAAAGTGGTTTTATCAAGTTTTTTTTTATCAAGTTATCAGTCTTTGTGGTTTATCAAGACTAGTAATATTATAAAGAAATTTCTAAACAAGGAGGGTACATGGGGTGATTCAATCATTTACTCATTTTTGTATTTATTCACTCACTCAACAAAAATGCTTTGAGTTTTTATTATGGTCCAAGAACCATGTCAAGTTTTAGTGATCTCAGTCAGAATATACTCGATAGCTTTTTCCACTCTGATCAAACACAAAAAGCTCTTGGACTGGGAAATGCAGCCACTAGCAAAAGAGTCTAATGTGGATACAATTCTTGACTCTCAGTTTGAAAAATATACTTAGAAATCTTACTACAGAAGCAGCACTCTGCTCTTTTTGCTCTTTTTTTCTTCTCAGTGGTATTTCTAAGTAAATCCAGGGCCTATGTGAGACATACATGAATAGTAATCTAGAATTAATTTTATGTAGGTTTCATTTTCCAAAACATGACTTCCTCTATATCCCAAATGGTTCATCATAAATAATTTAGAGTTAAATAGAACACTGACTCTGAACAAAATGAAAATAAAGTTGGCTCTCTTGACTAGAGTAGCTAAGAGGTATCATCTGCTATTGATTGCCTCTAAAATATTAAGGAACCCTATTCCCAAAACACATGAATGGAATAAAGTTAGGCAAAGGATAAAATCATTTTTACTGGCAAAGATGACTGTTGTTTCAAAATTGTTGTATTCACTGATGGAAAAATATAAACCTTTCATTTAAAGGCATAATTTTTCCTCTAGATTCGTATTCTTAGACATAACTGCTTGTGCTCATTTGTGAAGAAAACTACAGTTAAAACAATGCATAAATGAGAAAAGATATGCAAGAATTATTTTTCCTATTCATTGATTATATTCCGGGAAAAAATAGAATCAAAGACTCAAACCTGTTCAGCTAGTGGTGTAAAGGAGGCAAACATCACCTAGATCAATACTCTGATATCAGAATTGAGGATTGTAAGGCAAATTATTGTCAGTTTACTGGCCAAGAACAAACAAGTAAAAGTTGATTAAGTCAAAACTGGGCTACATTATATCTCACAATTCATTTTGAAAAAAAAATCTGAAAAAATTAATTTATCCTATTAACTACAGTCTGGAACACCATCAGGATTAGGAAAAACATAAAATATGTTAATCAATCATTTTTGGGGGTGCATGGCTTAGAAAAAAATACCCAGCTTAATTTGGAATCCATAAATACATATATATACACATATACATTTCAATTATATATACTAATTAATTAGATATATATTCATATACACATACATAGAAAGAATTATGTAATAACACTATGGAAATTATCCCTTTTTAGGAATTAAACTTTATGAAAATAAAATTAGTCTGCTGCTATATTTAAATAACCTATAGCATTTAAATTGGTATTTAGAAAATACTCTCTGAAAATAAAAATGTCAATCATAAATTACTTAAATTACAAATTTTTGCGTTTGTTCTCCTTACAATTCTTCAGCCTTTTAAAAGAACAAAATTGATGTATCTACATTGAAACTCTTTTTTGCATAACCATCTTCCCTTTTGATTTAAGCTTTAATGAGCAGATTTAGCATGTAAAAAAAAAAAAAAAAAGGCATGAAAGACCAGGGTAATTCATTGAGTAGATTTTCTTCCTTCACATAAGCATGAAGGAAGAACAGACATTTTAATATCGAATACCTTTTCATAGTAAAAAGGAAAATATTTGTAACTCTAGTGTTGTGAAACGCAACAGTAACTCCTCTTTAGAGATTTTTTTTATTATTATTATTTTTATTCTCCAAGTAGGAAATGTCTTTGAAGAAACCCATAATCTAGCACTATACGGATATTCTGTACCTGACAGCTTAGAACAGAACGTTATACTGTTATAATTTGTGGCATAATGCCAACCTCTCCTAAACCTCACAACCATAGTGCCATTTTCCTAGCATCTCTTTCTTCTAGAAAATTCATTTGCTCTTTCTTAAAATCTTTGATGAGGATCAGTTTCTCAAAGTCTTGAAATGCCTATTCCAAATGAAAATACTCTGGAATATCTACAAGAAGAAATGGAAGCTAAAAAACTAGTGATTAGCTTTAATCCAGTAGAGTGCTGAAGGACCTAAACTCAGGGAAGAAGCTCTCTGATCTTTTTGCACATTCTGTTTATCAGCTTTCTGGGGTATGGAAATGAAGGGCAATCTTGAGTAATTCAAGTCACAAAGGATTATTAAGAAGACAAAACAAGTGGAACAAATCTCTGGGGAGTCACAATATTTTGATACATATAATACAGAGGTTCCATATAAAATATGACAGCAAGTATTACCTCCCAACTCAGAAAATGTAAATGAAAATAGTTAATTTTGATAGAAAACATTATCAAATATCACTAATGAGTGTCTTTGGTAATATATTTGTGCTGCCTCATAAATTCACTGGGGCAGGACAACATACACTGAATCTTTAAACTAATGTTTGCTTCCAGCCTCAGCTAGCACCCAGGTCTTGGTTTCTAATATCATTCTCCAAGAAAAGGAACCGGGGGTCCTTGGAGAATAGGCTGATTCAAGAACTGAGAGGGAAATGATAAGGTGAGCTTGGGGCCTCTTGTAGTGTCAGAAAGTAAGGAAGCGCTAAAGAACAAAATACCCTTCCTTGATGGGAATATGGCAAGGGGGCACATGAGGAAAACACTCCTAATAGTCAGAGCTGGACCAATGTTAGCAACACAATAATGTTGAATTATAATCCAAAGTATAAAATAAATACCCGTGAGTCCATATATACATAAATAAATTATTGAATGAATTAAAAAATTGGGAGAAAAGAGACAAAAATTCTATGCAAAAGAATTCTAAATAATTTATGTAGGTAGTCTGCCCTATAGGAGGGAGAAAATAACTGCTCCTTAAGTGCAGGCTGTGTACAGTGACTTCTTTCCAAAGAATATAATGTTAAAAGGTGGGAAAAAAGTGGAACTTTACAGTGGAGAATTCTGACTAGCACCTCCTCAGCCAGGTGGTCAAGGTCAAGAATAACAGTCACAAAGCACATTGGTAGTGTGTACCCTTGATAAGATGTGACGAAAATGTCATTTTACCTCTGTGATCTTCCTTCCAAAAACCCCTAACTCCAGTCTAATCATGAGTAAAATATTAGACACTCTTAAAGGAGGGACGGTCTATAAAATACATGACCAGTACAGCTCAAAACTGTCAATGTCATCCAAAAAAAATTAAATAAATAAAAAGCCTGAGATATTGTCATAGGCAAGAAGAGCCCAAGGAGACGTGATGACTAAATGTAATGTGGCGTCCTAGATGGGATGTTGTAGTAGAAAAAGGACAGTAGGTAAAAGTAAGGAAATGAGACTAAACTAAGGACTTTACTTACTGAAAATATGTCAATATTGGTTCATTAATTTTATGAAATGTAGCATGCTAATATAAGATGTTCATAATAATAGGAACTATGTTCCATGATGGTATATGGAAACTGTGCTTTCAACTTTTTCTATAAATCTAAAACTATGCTAAAAAATAAAGTAAAAAAAATAGACTTTCTTGAGTAATCTACAATAAAAAGAATAAATGTAAATCTACAAACAAATAAAAGTCCGGAAAAAGCAACTTAGTATTGAAGAAGATACATTGAAGAGAAGCATTTACATCTAGAATTATGGTTGTTTGGAGGACTTTATGTATTTATTTTGTGTTTACTCCCTATTTCCAATATATTTAGATGTAAATTGTAGGAAGAAAGCTGGCATTGGATTACATTAAGATTTCAATCCTGGGGACAGCACAAGCTTTTATATGTTATTTAATTCATCTGGCCCTCAATTTTCTGAGAGGGTAGAATAGTGCACTTATGAAAATTTCCTAAAACACTAATATTTTATACTCTAAATTGCTTTATAGACACTATTCCTAGTTTGAAGAATTATTTTCTGGTATGATTCTAGTAATGTAATTTGGGCACGTCATATATAAGCTTTTTAACTCTCTGTTAAGCTCCCTTGTTATTATATTTCTTTTCAGGATACAATATTCCACCATTAAAATAAACATTGCTAGTGTAAAATATGGTTCACCAAGTAGTGAAACTTCATGTGATGCTTTAGTAGAAAAGGCTTTGCTTAATGAAGAAATAAAGAAAACAAAACACATTTTACTGGTATGTCAGTGAGAATTATAAGGGGCTGAATACAGAATCAGTTTCCATATATTCACCTCAAGCTGGGAGTGCAAAAAGTAATGCTGTTTGGTTAAACCTTTTCACTACAGTGAGATTCGATGCCAAAATACAATACAGCACCCATTATATTCCCAAAGGATACATACCAAGACATTTGTGCATCCTGAAATCCATAAATGCAATTTTAACATACTTTCCCATAACATTACAGAAAATATAGTTGAAAAATGTAAGCAACATGTTCTGCCTTCAATAATTTATATGGCTAGGATTAAATGGATTTATAAAGCAATTACAATGTTTTTATTAAAATTCTACCCTATGTGGAAATCAATGTATTTCACTACTAACATTCACTTACAGCTTACCTGAATCTGTGAATTTAAAGTGGTGACAATAACAAATGATGCTACACTCTTTGAGTGACAAGATGCACGTTATGTATGGCAATGATGAGGATGTGTTATGCTCAGTAGGATGAAATCAGTTTACAACAATGGAAAAAGTTCCTCCCAATATTTCTGTGGGCCCTCAGTGAAAAGCTCCCAAAATTCAGAGAGTGAATAAGAGGAAGCATATGGAGTGTATTTGTAAATAATAGGCTCTTTCTTGAACAACATCCTGAATTCAATTCTTACAGGATCGTGTGTAGTTATGACTCCTGCCTACCTCATCCCTCCAACCAACCGGATACTTATTCTGGGTATGGATTTGCCTTTCCTTCTCACAATGCTTCTACCAGTACCGTGTTTGTTCATGGACTTACTGAACGCTTTATCGACCATCATGTTGAATCCTGCCATGTATACACCACAGCTCAAATACTGTTTTTGAACAAAAACCAACCAAAAAAAAAACTATATTTTTACTTTGTTTGCAGTAAAATACACACACTTTAAAAATACAATTTAATGAGTTTAGACAAATGCATATGCTTTGGTAACCATGCCTACAACTAACATATGGAGTAGTTCCATCACCCCCAAAAGAATGCAGCATGTCTCTTCTGAGTCCCCACCCTACTCCCCTGGCCACAGGCCAACATTGCTTGACATTCTATAAATGTTTATTAAATTTACCTTTCCAACACTGCTTTATTTAATATGAATGTTCATTAAATTTACCTTTCCTAGAGTTTCATATACATGGAATATTACAGTATGTAGTCTTTTGGTTCTTGCTTTCTTTTGTTTAATATAATGCTTTTTTGGAGATACATTCATGTTGTTAAATGTGTCAGTAATTCATCACTTTATTGCTGAGTTGGATTCCATTGTGTGAGTATTCCTCAATTTGTTTATCCATTCCCCAATTGACAGACAGTGAAGTTGTTCCCAATTCTGGCTTTCATTTTAATAAAAGCTACAATGGACACTTTTGTGCATTTTGTAGATACAAGCTTTTATTTCTCTTGAAGAATATATAGGTTTGGCATTGCTGGGTCAAAGACAAGAACATGTTTTATTTCATAAGAAAATGCCAAAACTTTTTCTAAAATGATGGTACCATTTTTGCACTTCCACATGTAAGACATGAGAGGTCCAGTTGTTCTAAATCTTCATCAACAATGTTTTTGTCACTATGTTTATTATTAGATGTCCTAGTAGGTGTGAAACCATATCTCATTTTGATGTTAATTAACATTTCCCTAATGATGCTGAGCATCTTTACATGTGCTTATTGGCCATTTTTACATATTCTTTAGTGATATGTCTATTGAAATATTTTGCTCATTTTATGAATTGGATTGCTGTTCATCAGTTGTAAGAGTTCTTTATATATTTTGCATAGAGGTTCTTTGACAGATATATGCATTGCATATATTTTCTCCTAATCTATGGCTTTCTTTCACATTTTGGTAATGTCTTTTAGACAACAAAAATTTTTAATTTTTATGATCTTAATTTTATCAATTTTTGTTTTGTGTCTATCAAATAAGTTTTTTCATACTCCAAAGATGCAAAGATATTTTATGTTTTCTTATAGAAATTTTCTAATTATAGCCTTTATGTTTAGAATATTATCTACTTTCATTTAGCTTTTGTTTATAGTGAGAGATGAACAATTTGAAAGCAAAATAAGTGACATAAAGTGCTCACACCCACAGGAACATTGATCTTACCATGTATCCAACATGCAGAAGCAATTGGACTGAAAGAATGGTAAAATGGTTGCTGCATATTAGGTTGTAACAAAGCTGGGTGATGACAAAGCCTTAATGCTTTGCCTTGTGCGATGCTCTACAAGTTTTGGGTTGTGTCCTTAACAAATATATGAAGATTTTTATCCCATGGCTGAAGAGAACATGTGTCCCAGAAATAGGGGTGGAAGTGGAAGTGGCTTGCATAATTTGTGATTCTCATATATTTATTTTTGGACTTGGTTAGTTGTGAATCTTAGTTTCTAAGGGAGCTGTGCTTTTACGAGGGACACAACTATCACCAAATTGAATTGGAAATTGAGGCTTCCATCTGGTCACATGAAGCGCCTTCTGATCCTGAACCAACAGGCCAAGGGGGAACTATTGCACTGTCTGGGATTGTGGATCCAAATCATTAAGGGTTATTATGATTTCTGCTACACAACAGAGACAAGGAAGAGTATGTCTAGAATTCAAGGAATTATTTCAGCATCTATTATTGCTAACACTTCCAGCGGTAAAAGTTAATGGAGAACTATAGCAATCTCATATGGGCAGGAACACAAACATTTCAGACCTTCACAAATGATGTTCTTGTTCATCCAAGTGAAGAACCATTAATAGCTTAGTTTGTACAAAGGAAAAGGAATTTAGAATGAGTAGTGGCAGAAAGAAAGCATTTGTAAGGTATTTATGGTCCTGGGTATTAGCAAAAACAAGAATTTCAGTAGCTAGATATATCTACTGTCTATCATCCATTCATCTAGTCACACAAGCACGTACACACACACGCACACACGTAATTTTCCCTCTCCCTTTCCTTCAATAGTTTATACAAGGTGTTATATTGATCTTTAAGTTACATGATATTAATGGGTGATTGTGACTGATCAAGTAAAGAAATAAGCATCACCCAAAAACGGATAAAGTTATTTACTAAACTTTGTTTCCTTTCCTCTATGACTGAGTTAGTAAATGCTACAAACGGAGTGAAAATTGACCTCCCTGTCATTAAATGGCACTTTCCAGAAGGAACAAGCTACAATGTTGTTTTGGGGTCCTTTGACCTGCTCTAGTTCCTAAGGAGATGCACTATAATGCCCAGGTGGTGGGTGGGGTCCTGGAACTTTCATGTGGGTCCTCATTCTCCACTGCAGCAGAGGCGAGTGGGGAGTGAGGCTGGGCATGGCTGGCTTGGTTGAGCCTCCCCTCAAGCTCCACAAACGCTGGCAAGGAATGTGCAAGGATCAAAGGTCCATTCCCCACCTCTGGACAAACCTGCCAGGGAGGGGCTGAAATGACCCCACTCAACCGGAAAATCTGTGTGTGGAGGCTGCCATACCTTCTGTGCATGGATCCCAAAAATATAAAGAAAAAAAAAGTACATTAAGATTTTATAAAAGAAAATCATTAGAAATACATAAATAAATAATTACCTATTATTTATAGGTAATAGGAAAAAAAATGTGTGCTATGGGATACTATAATATGGAATAGGAATTTAAAATAAGATATCAAGGAGAGCTTCCTTGAGGAAGGGTCACTGAAATTGAAATTTAGCAATGGAATTATCCAGACAATGAGTGGGGAGAAGAGCCCTAGAGGTGAAGAGAGTAACAGGTCCAAAGCCCCTGCACCAGTGAAATGTTTGTAAGGTTTTTAGAAATGAGAGAAGTCCAGTGAGGCATTGGTGTTGTGAGTAAGAGAGAATAATGCTACTTGAGGATAGTGAGGTAAGTCAGCCATGAAGGACCAGGTTAAAAGTGTTACCTTTTATCCTGTGTGCAAGTAAACATCAGGTGGAGTTTTAGAGTGAAAGCGCTGTGATCTGATTTATGTTTTATTGTTATCTTCTGGCTGCTCTAAGAATGGATGAAAAGAATATTAAAGGTCAAGAGTGGAAATGCAATAGCAGTTATCTACAGTTGATGTTGGCAAAGATGAGGATAGCGTCACTGGGAAGGAAACAGAAGCAAGTAGACAAGTTCAACGTCATATCAATATACTGAAGGCAACAGGGAAGCCCTCAGACCCATGAAACCAGGAATGAGATGGGCCTGCTTGGCAGATGGGATAGCCACAGCTTTGGTGACTGTTTAGAAGACATGTATAGTTAATTTTGTGTCATGCTGAGGTCTAACAAATAATGGAAATATATTAGCCCTACACTGTCAATCTATTCCAAAAGGACAGCTGGGTTCTGTCTAGGCCTTAACTTGATGTATTCTAACTGAAGTAAGGACGTGAAATCATAGTGTTAGTGATCTAGTTTAGTTAAACCATAGAAGCACTGGTAAATTAGAATTCTGTCAGCCAGTCTGGGAACCTATCCAAATTTATAAATTTGTTTCTTTGGGGAAAACAAATCATTGTATATTGAAAAAATACACCCCAGGTGCCAAGAAGAATCCACTGTACAGATGAATAAAAAAAAAAAGGTCTAAATATAGTTGTACAATCAAAGATGAGAGTGAATTGCAAATAAATGACATAGAAATTATAAAAATAATTTTAATTACTTTTTAAAAAAGATGTTACTTTAGATTTATTTCTAATTTTAAAACAAAGAAGAAATTCTTGCAAAAATAGGACTGAATAGGAAAATTCTGATATAATTAAAGTTTCAGGTAAAAACTAAAATCAGGGTTAGGGTGACATTTAGGGTTGGGACAAGAAATTAACTCAAGCCAATACCAGTTCCACAGTTAATAGTGAAAATCTAGGTTATTATTAAAATCAAGATCAAACAAGGATGCAAACTATCTCATGAATATTGACTTAGCATTGGTCAATAAATATTAGCTAAATTCAATAAATAAGAGAAAAATGACATAAATATACAAAGGTAGAAAAGTTATTACTTTACAACTGGTGTAATTGTATGTCTGAAAATCCAAAAGAATTGCCTAAAATATTATGAAAACAAAAGAGAGTTTAGTAAATTGACTGGTTAAAAACTAATATGGCTTTAAAATATAGCAAAGATAAGTTTAAAATATGTTATTTATTCATTGAGCCATACATTTAAAATGTCAAAGTAACTTTTAAAAATCTATTTTTATTTATACACATAAATATCCACCTATTAATATGTTGTTACCTTAAAACTTAAGTATACTTAGAATGAATTTTCCCATTTACTTCATTTGTATATATTTATGGGATACAAGTGTGATTTTTGCTATGTTGATACATTGAATTGTGGTGAAAACAGGGCCTTCAGTACATAGATCACTGGAACAAAGCACGTTGTACTCACCAAGCAACCTCTTATTATCCACTCCCCTTCCACCGCTCCACTTCTCTGGGTCTCCATTGTCTATCATTCAACACTCTACTTCCATGTGTACACATTATTTAGCTCCCATCTATAATTGAGAACATGCAATATTTGTCTTTCCGTGTCTGAGTTGTTTCACTTAAGATAATGGGTTCCAGGTCCATTCGTGTTGCTGCAAAAAACATAATTTCATTCTTTTTTTATGGCTGGATAGTATTCAGTTTTGTATATATACATTTGCATTATTCAGTCCTCCATTGATGAATACTCAGGTTGATTCCATATTTTTGCTGTTGTGAATATTAATGCAATAAACATATGAGTTTAAAAAAGTGATTTATTTTCCTTTGGGTAGATACCAATAGTGGGATTGCTGGATTGTATGGTAGTTCCTTTTTTACTTCTTTGAGAAATCTCCATATTGGTTCCTATAGAGGTTGCACTAATTTACGTTTCCACTAACAGTGTAGAAGATTTCCCTTTTCTCTGCTTCCTTGCCAACATCTGTTATTTTTTTGTCTTTTTAATAAGTCATTCTGATTGGCTTAAAATGATAACTCATTGGGCTTTTAATTTGAATTTCTATGATGAGCAGTGATGTTGAACATTGTTTCATATGTTTTTTGGCCATTGTTCATTTTCTTTTTAAAATTTTACAATTCTTTTCCTTAGCTCACGTTTTTATGGGGTTATTTATTTTTGTTGAGTTGTTTGAATTCCTTGTAAATTACAGAAATTAGTTGCATCAGATGTATAGTTTGCAAATATTTTCTCCCATTTTGGGGGTTGTTTGTTTACTCTTGATTATTTCTTTTGCTGTGCAGAAGCTTTGTTGTTTAATAAGGTTCCATTTGTATATTCCTGCTTTTAATGTCTGTGCTTTTGAGATATTAGTCATGAATTCCAGCAGAATTTTACCTAGATTTTTCTTCTAGTATTTTTATAGTTTGAGGTATTACATTTAAGTCTTTATTCCATTTTGAGTTTATTTTTGTATATGGTGAAAAATAGGGGTGCAGTTTCATTCTTCTGCATATAGCAATTCAATTTCTCCAGCATGATTTATTGAAAAGGGTGTCCATTTCCTGTGTATGTTCCTACCGACTTAGTTAAAGATCAGTTGGCTGTAAGTATGTGGCTTTATTTCTGTATTCTTTATTCTGTTCTACATATTGATCTATGTGTCTTTTTTTTATACCAGTACCATGCTGTTTTGGTTACTATAGCCTTGTTGTATAATTTGAAGTCAGGCAATGTGAAGCCTCCCCCTTTATTCTTTTTGCTCAAGATTGCTTTGGATTTGCAGGCTTTTTTTGTTTTGTTTTGTTTTGGCTCCATATAAACTTTAGAATTGTTTTTTCTAATTCTGTGAAAAATGGCTTTGACATTTTGGTAGAGATTGCAATGAACCTATAAATTGCTTTGGGTAGTAAATTCATTTTATTGATATTACTTCTTCCAGTCCTGGAGCAATGTTTTTCCATTTGTTTGTGTCATCTACAATTTTTTTCATCAGTGTTTTGTAGTTTTCCTCATAGAGATCTTTCACCTCCTTGGTTAAATATATTTCTCAGAATTTTCTTTTCTTTTCACAGCTATTGTCATTGGGATTGGGTTCTTCATTTGGTTCTTGGCTTGGTAGTTACTGGTATATGGAAATGATACTGATTTCTTTATGTTGATTTTGTATTCTGAAACTTACTGAATTCATTTATCAAATCTAAGGGTTTTCTGGTGGAGTTTTTAGGGTTTTCTAGATTAAAAAATATATTATCAGCAAACAGAGATATTTTCACTTCCTCTTTTCCAATTTAGGTGCCTTTCTGTGTTGCTGTTGTTTTTTGTTTTTTGTTTTTTTGCTATTGCCTGATTACTCTGGCAAGGACTTCCAGCACTATGTTGAATAAAAGTGGTGAAAGTCTAGTCTTGTTCCACTTCTTAGAGAGGATGCTTTCAAGTTTTTCCCATTAAATATGAGGTTGGCTGTGAGCTTTTCACATATGGCCTTTATTATTTTGAGTTGTGTTTATCCTATGCCTAGTTTGTTGAGAATTTTTATCATAAAGTGATGTTGAATTTTATTGAATGATTTTGCTGCATTTCTAAAGATGATCATATGTTTTTGTCTTTAATTATTTTTATGTGGTACATCACATTTTATTGATTTGGCAATGTTGAACCATCCTTGTATCCCTGGTATAAAAGGCATAACATTTTTTTGATGTGCTGTTGGATTCTGTTTGCTAGTTTTTTGAGGTCATTATGAGAATTTTTATACCTATGTACATCAAGGATATTGGCCTATTGTGCTGTTTTTTTGTTGTTGTGTCCTCATCTGGTTTTGATATCACGGTGATAATGACTTCATAAAATTATTTAGGAAGAATTTCCTCCTCAATTTTTTCAAAAATTTTAGGAGGATCGTTATTTTCTGGGCTTTTATTGGTTGGAAGATTTTTTATTACTGATTCAATGTTGCTACTCATTATTGGTCTGTTCAGGTGTTCTATTGCTTCATGGTTCAATCTCAGGAGGTTTTTTGTTTCTAAGAATTTACCCATTTCTAGTAGGTTTTCTTGTTTGTGAGCATACAGTTGTCCATAGTCTCTGAGGATCTTTTGTATTTTTTGGTATAAGTTGTAATGTCTCCTTTTTCATTTCTGATTCTGATTATCTGGATCTTTTTTCTTCTTTTCTTGGTTAGTATACCTAGTAGTAATTTTGTTTACCTTTTCAAAAAGCCAACTTGCTGTTTCACAAATCCTTTGTATTATTCTTGAGGTCTCTATTTCATTTAGTTCTACTCTGATCTTTGTTATTTCTTTTCTTTTGCTAACCTTGGATTTGTTTTGTTCTTGTTTTTATAGTTCCTTGACATATGACATTAGGTTGTTAAATTGTTACCTTTTTACTTATTTGATGTAAGCATCTGATGCTATAAGCTTCCCTTTTGGCACGGTTTTTGCTGTACCCACATGTTTTGATATGCAGTGATTTCATTTTTCATTCTTTTCAAAAAAATTTAGAATTTCTATCTTATTTTTTGATACCATGATTATTAAGAGTGTGTTGTTTAATTTCCATTTATTTGCATAGTTTGTGAAGCCCCTTTTAAAATTGATTTCTGGCTTTATTCCATTATGGTCTGAGAAGATACATGATATCATTTCAATTTTTTAAAGGCTTGTTTTGTGGCCTAATGCGTGCTGAAGAAAAGAAGGTATATTTTATAGTTTTGGAGTAACTTGTTCTGTAAATGTCTGTTAAGTCCATTTGGTCTAAAGTCAAATTGAAGTTCAATGTTCTGTGTTGATTTTCTTTTTTGATGATCTTCTATTGCTGTGAGTGAAGTGTTGAAGGATTGTTATAACATCTTTCTGAATTGATCTCTTTATCATTATAAAGTGATATTTTTTATCTGTTTTAACTGTTTTTTATTTAAAGTCTGTTTTATCTGATATAAATATACCTGCTTCTGCTCACTTTTGGTTTCCATTTGCCTGGCATATCTGTTTTCATCCCTTTGCTTTCAGACTATTATTACCAATAAGGTGAGTTTCTTATAAGGAGCATATACTTGGATCATGTTTTTAAAATCCATTCTGCTATATATTTTGAGGGCAGCAACTATGTTCAAGGTTAAAATTGATACATGAAGCTTTATTCTTGTCATATTGTTAATTGTTTTCTAGTTGTTTTATAAATTCTGATTTCTTTCATTTACTATGTCTTTTTGTCCCTGTGGATTGATAAAAATTGTGCTATGTTGCCATTTTATTCCTTTCTCCTCCTTTGTATGACTGTTTTATAAGGCCTATGAGTTTCATATTTTCATGTGTTTTTGTGACGGTAATTATTGACAATTTTTTTTCAAATTTAAGACTTCTTTTGAGTATTTCCTATAGGGCAAAATCCCTCAGCATTTGCTTATCTAGGAAAGCTTTATTTCTCATTAATATCCTGAGTTAATTTTCTGATTTCTTTATATTGGCGTTCAGATTTTCTTTCATCTCATCAAGATTTTGTAAAATCAATATTTTGAATTCTTTATCTGGCATTTCAAGTTCAATTTGATCGGCAGCTGTTGCTGGACAATTGTTGTGGTCCTGTGGTGGTGTCATACTCTCTTACTTTTTCATGTTTCCTATGTCTTTCTGTTGATATCTGTACATCTGGTGTAGCAGTCACCTCTTCCAATTTTTTGAAATTGCTTTGTAGGGGATAATTTTTTCCTAAAGATGTATTTGTTTATTGAGTAGCAAATTTTGGCTTTGATTTTGGGTGCCTGTAGTAGCATGATCTTTGTATGATTTCTTTGATGGTACACAGCATCAGCAATATCTGTGATTTTCTAAGTAGCAGAGGGTATGTTTATTAGTTGAGGCTGTGGTGAAATTTTGTAGTGGTTTGCATACGAACTGAGCCAGTCTTTGAGCCCAGGTCTCCAGGTGACTTGCTTAGAAGCTAGTGATGGGAGTACCAGGCCCGGTGCATCAGTGGGTTCTCAGGCTCCTAGGCAGCTGCTGTAATGTGAGTGATGACAGTAACAGTGGTGGAGCAACCCACTGGGATCCAAACAGTTTGTGTTGGTGTTGTAGTAGCCGCAGTGGGTTGGACGAGTTAGTCTGCAATCCATAGCCACCTGTAGCAGGATGGTGGCTGTTGTTCTAAGTGCATTTAAGAGAGCTTGGTTTCCCTTGTTCCTCACAGGCCAGGTGAAGGTTGCAACTACACTGCCTCAAACTGGGCCTGAGGGCAGGATGCAACTCAGCATTAAACTCTCAAAATGACACTGGCTGTGGACCTGTGACTGGAGAAAGCTAGGCCCCACTCAGGTGAGCAGCTTGGGCAAGAAGCTGTGGGGAGAGTGGTCTGCTCTGGTCTCAGCCTCATAGAGGCTTGCTGCAGGGACGTACATATTATCCTAGGTATACACAGGACAGCCTGGTTTCTTGTCCCTTTTCAGCCAGATGGGAGCTCCTCCCCTGTCAGTCAAAACTTAGCCTGAGGGTAGAGCATAGCTCAGTATTAAAGTCTCAAAATGGCATCTTAGGCTGATGACTAGAGAGGGTGGAACCCCTCCCGGGCAAGCAGGGGGGGCAAGGAGCTGTGGGTAATGTGATCCATCATATCTCAGCCTCAACAGCAGCCCATAGCTGGGCAGTGGGGACCTTCTCAGGGGTACAGTCTCCCCTTTCCCTCCTCAAATCAGCACAGCAGCAGCAGACACATCTGTAGATCCTCAATATCTAGCCTCTCAGAGTGGTGCCCAGCTGAAGCTGCTCTAGGCTCAGATGCCTGTGGGTTTCTATGTGGGTTCCCTTTATGGAGTAATACCTCTGTGCAATCTCTAGGCAGCTGCCTATGTTAGGCCTGAGGCCCATGTGGGTTGAGGGATTCTCCTGCAGCCAAGATTATAAAAGCCCATTTCAGAATGGTGGGCCCTAGGGCCTTCTCTCTTCCTGTTTCCCTGCATCCATAAGCTTTTCCTGGCTCTCAGCCAGTCCTCAGCTGGGCAAGCTGCCTTGAACCCTCCCCTTTGTTACTGTTGGAGCTTCCTGTCATTTCTCTGGTGAATCCTAGCATTCTCCCTACCTGATTTGTTTGAAATTTGAGCTTCTACTACTTACTGTTCTGGTTCTTATCCATGGAGGAAGAGGCATATACTACCTGCATCTAGTCGGCCATCTTGATTTGTCTTTCCTTAGTATGATTTTATTTTTGAAAAAACTCCAATCATAATTCAAAGAAGTAATATATGTGTCCTGAAAATGTCTGTTGGAACTCATATTAAACTTTTAAATAGTTGCTCTCACTGAAGAATATAATGAAGAGTTGAGTGAGGAGTTGTTATATATTATGCCATAAAATTATCTATTATTTTATGATAATTATATATCTTTTGTATAAGAAAAAACCTGAAAAATCAAACTGCTACTTATTTTACTTTTCTCAGGGCATTATATTTTTGATAAAAGAATATTATAAATTTCAATTATATTTTAAACCAATTTCACGTTTTCTAATATAAATGCAAATAAATACCACTTGCCTCTGTAAAAAGAAAAACATGAGCATTGCTTCTTGAATTCTCCACTGTATTTACTTTAAAAATTCAGAGCCAATACAAATATTTCCAAACTTCTAAGAAAAAAGTTATTATATTTGCTGCAATTTTGCTGTCATTCTTATAGTCTTTTTCAAATCAATGTTTTAAACATTTAAAATTACATTTATGGGAAATGTGCAGCTATTCTGAAAGAAAATATAAAATGATATAAAAACAGAAGAAAAAACAGTTGGCTGCCTCTATAGGTCTTTCCATTTCTATAAGAGACTTAATATGATATCAAGTGCCCAAGAAAAAAATAAGTTAATGTTTTTTAATTTGTTTGTGAGTAAACAACTAGAATTGCTTCAAATAAAGGGTCTATGTTATAGTGCTTCATATTAAAATATCTGCAAGCTTTAGAATTATCAAAATGCTGCAAGGTCATGATCTCCAAAAGGAGCTTGATTCATAGATCTATGAATCAGAATTCAACTAAATTACCTTACTTAAGTGAACATAATGTAATGATAGCAATGTCCATTGCCTTTCGCCTTGCCTTTTATTTCTTTCCTAAATTTCACTGCACTAACTCTTAGTTCAATTGTTACAGCTTCAGAAGTAGCTAAAGAATAAATACTATGTGTTTCTATAAAAATGAAGGTATAAATTTCACTTTAGAACCCAGTATTATCCAAATAAGTAATTCCATAATAAAAACTTTTTACTACTGTCAGTGGGTAAATTTAATACAGTTTGATTTTTTAAACAATAGATAGTAAGGATCTTTCATAATATTGGTTCTTAAACATGAAAAGACTCTCAAACTGTTTTTACATATGCACCTTACAAATTATTGGATCCAGATAACTTACGTGAAAGGTAAAAGAGAAGAATAAAAATATACTATTTCCTGATTGGTATAAAAAGAAAAAGCAAAATTAGACAAAGGTTTTGAATAATGGTCATATTCCTGAAATCTAATAATATATAGTAACACTCATCTCAATCCTTAAAATAAAAAAAGTTTAATTGAGATTAATACTTATTAGTCACCATCTAACAGGAACCTTCTGTCACACACTATTGATGTGACCTTCAGAGAATAAATTTACTTCTCTCGATTTTAGTTTCTTCATTTGTAAAAATGAGAGTAATGACATTTCTCTTGTAGGGCATATGGTGATTAAACATAATCAAGTATGTTAAAGCTTTTAGCCAAGCACCTGTCAGACAGAAGATGGGGGAAAACATAATATATGATAGTTTTCTTACAGGGATTTTGGGTGATTGAAGACTTACCACAATTTTGCATTCCCTAAAGAAAATATATACCCAATGAGGAAAAATATGAATAAGTATATTCTGGAAGGTTATGGAATGAATTAGAACATAATATTAAGGCAAAATATCTCTTTAAAAAAATCCCCTACACAGTGTTTCTAAGAGTGAGAAGTTATTAGATTGATTATTTGGAAGCTAGCTCAGAGATTTCAAAATAAACTTGCAAAACAAAAACATAAAGCTTTGCATCTCCAAATTACTTAAGTCAAATATTATTTGTCCCTACTAATTGCACCTAAAATCAAAAAGGCATTGACAGTTGAAAAATTCACTGTCTTTTTTTTCTTTCCATCTTTCATGCCTAACCACGCATATTTTGAAGCTGAATTGTTATTATTGTCAAGCTTGAAATTCTTAGAGTTTTTTTTTTTTAATGGAAAGATCAACAGATTAAAATTTAAAACTGCATTTTGGTCTGGTCACAACTGCAGGGAAAATTTATCATGTTTGACAGGAAAAAAAAGAATACAATCAGTGATGTTATGAACAGCACATTTTTCTTTAAAAGACATAGGGAGAGGAGGTACAGGATGTTCTATAGTTGAGGCAGCTGAAAGAAATGAGAGAAGAGAAACAAGAAAGGAATCAGAAAAGCAAGGTCTGCCTGACATGGTCAGGTGCAGTCTGACCAGAGTAGAGGGAGAGTTAAGGTCAGTGGAGTGCAGAAGGCATAGAAGAGAAAGCATCAGGTGACTTGGAATTATCCTGGCCTTGGTGAAAGCTGAACCTCAGTGAGAGAGCAGGTATATTTAAGGTAGTCCAGGGAGCTTATAAAAAAAGAAGAGGAATTGGATATAAAAAACATTTTGTGATGCTGTAATGAGATCTCTGTGTTGGTGGATTCGTGCCCTAAGGAATACAATGCAAGTCCTGTTATCTGAAACATGTTGAATTAGAGAGGGAAATCTACCCGAATGCTCTGTGAGGAAACGCTCTTATAACATCACATTATTTATATTATGATTACAATTTTTGCAAATTCTGTGCTTTGCTTTAGGACTCAGTAGCCTACTAAATGAGGTACTCAAAATGACTTAGTTAGGATAAAGGTATTATTTGTTTGTATACAACTGTTTTTTGTTTGGTTTGGTTTCTAGACCTGATGACTTCACAGTTTCTTTCTGCATCTAAATCTACCTAGCTGTGGATGCAGAAATCCCTTGGATAACTGGACCATCTGACTGGGGCACGTACACTAGCCTGCATAAAGCACCTGGTTAATTGGCCCTTTTGCTTCACAACATTTAAAGGAATGGAGTAAAAACAGAGATAGATACCCTTGGCTGCTTCCCATAGCTGACTTGATTTTTGCTGCTCTCTGCATAGCATGCTGTTACTTTGTGTTAGCTGTCATACCAAATCAGGAAGTATTTGTCATTTACCATGGTAAAACATTTCCTCTTCCAAGTAATTTGGATTTGTGCAATTTTGCATTAACAAAAAGAAACATGGTTTGCAAATAGTCTCATATTTTTCAAGAGGGGAAAGAAATAGAACAAAGCACCTAAGCAACACTCGATTTTTCTTAGCAAACCGAAGCTACCATGTTTTATTTTGATAAATGATGCTAATGATGCTTGGGGACTTTTACAGGTATGTAATTCCTCATTTCACTACACTATTGTTTCTATTATTTTCTGTTAAAGTACTCACACAGTCTGTTAGCCTACTTTCTGTTGTCATTGTTTTTGGCACTATGTTTAGAAATTGAAAAATTGAAGATAAATCTACCCCAAATTCTCTTTTTTTACCAGAATGTCTCTCATCCTTAATTTTACTATTGTAGATAGTTTAGTGAAGTAGGGTATGTTGTTCTTTCCCTAGATTGCTAAAACTAGCAAATGTGAGCTAGTTCCTCTTATTATTAGATTCCATGTTTTTTGGTTGGATCATCTACACTGGCTTACTGGAATAAAAGGAAGACTTGAAAAAAATATACAGGGTGTCCCAAAGTCACCATACATAGAGAAAATGAAATTTCCTTTCAGGAAAATTTTTGTAAAATTTTGTGATGAATGTTTTGTAAATAAAGATACACTTAGCTACAGAAAAGAAAATTTTAGGAAATTTCCCATTTTCCCTGTGTATGGTGACTTTTGGGACACCCTGCATTATAATAAGCATAGCCTACCATTACTGTTTGGTGTAGTGGACACCGGGTCATCTCTCAGCCATGTTTAAACAAAGCAGTTCTCGGAGCACCTGTTCTCACACGGATTGTTTCTTGTTGATCGGCCTCAAGACACCTTGTGACTTGCAAACAAGCCAAGGTGCCTTGACCCTCAAAAGAGAAAGGGCAAAGGAGGAGACTCACTCGTTAACT
>CAUYRT010011185.1:0-15261 GCA_963574885.1 Lepilemur ruficaudatus | reverse complement strand
ATTTTCAGTGAATTTACCGAGGTGTACAGTTAATCACATAAATCAGTTTTAGAGGAATTCCTTTCCCCTATTGAGACCCCTAATTCCACTCCCCAACTACTTTTCAAGCATATCCCACCCCTCCACAGTGCCCACCACGTCGCTCAGATGTGGGTTTACCCCCCACCCCCCAATTCCCTAGTGATCGCTCCCACCATTTGAGCTCCGTAGTGTTAATCAGTCAATACCAGTTTGATGGCGAGTACAAGTGGGGCCCATTCTTTGGGTCTTGTGTCACCTCACTTCGAATAATGGGTTCAAGCTTAATCCAGTATAATATAAGAGGTGCTAACTCACTGTCATTTCTTAAAATTGAGTAATATTCCATTGTGAACATATACCAGATTTTAACATCAATGTTACCTTTGCTTTAGCTCCTCAATACATGATACAAATGAGGAATGATGGACTGTGCATCTGTTCAGAAATTCAAGCTATCCTGTTGGTTCTGACATGCAAATGATTTTCAGTTCCATAGACTTGAATTTTTGCATTACTTTTTGCATTACTTAACCTAGTATAAGAGTTCTTCAAGAGTTACTAAAATTGAGTTATTTATAAAAATAAATCCTGCCTATTACTAGCAATTACTGAGGACTCGAATTCAGTACTGTCCTAACTATTGGCTGCCACACAACATTTTAAGATGTTACAAAGGTTCTACTGTTAATGGCTCATGCAACCAACATCATTAGAGAATAATACTTTCATGTTTAAAAATATATTTTTAAATTAAAATTAAAAATTGAAATTTTAACATTTTAAAAAAATCTTTCTAGAATGGATTATGAAATAGAATATGAAACTGATTAAACTTTACCAATGGCCATTATAAAAATCACTGTTACTCTGTTTATTAAAGAGACAGAGAGAGAGAACCAAGTTCTGAAAGACTGATTTGGGTACCTGGACTCAGCCATGCCTCACTCCAGCATGCCTTTAATTGGCAATTATATGAGTCCCTTATTTCCCTTTTTTCCTCCAAAACCTGTTTGAAGCAGGCTTCTGTCATGTACTATTTGAAATAGTTACTAATACTCTTCTCACATGGGATTAGTATAGTACAAATTACATTTGAGGGCATTAGGTTAAGTAAAATGGCACCTGAAATTTTTGATGCTCAATATATTAGTTGATGGAAAAATTATTCTAAAGAGATAGTCAACTCTTAATTTTGCACAAATACTTTATTTGGTTTAAAGGAAATGAAATCATGCTTTATATTTTTAAAGAGCATTTCAGAGTTTTCAAAATACTTAGTGGTAAGATTTTACTTTGTCTATAATCACATCTTCACCCCTCCAGCTATTTCCCAGACTGTTGACCACGTAGCCAAACAGAAAAAATGAAGTTTGGGAGGAAGGTGTATATGTAGGAGGAGAAATTTCATTACAAAGGCAAAAAGATGTGATTATCTATCAAAAAAATATATCTTGAGCACCTTTTATGATAGGGCCTGGGGCTACAGTGGTAAGACAGGCCAAGTCATTGGATTCATAGATAGGAAAATGCATAGATCAAGAAAGTCATGTTCATTCCATTCAGGGCTACAGAGAGTCGTAGGCAATTGCCCCTCATGTCCTTTGTCTATCTCCAAATGAACACATCAAAGTCAAATGCAATTGAAAAGCATGAGCTCTGGGGGAAAAAACCTTAAAGCCACTTGGCCTGTATTGGACTTAGATCATATAGCTTACTCAACCTTTTTAAGCCTCTAATGGGACTTACCTGCCAGGGTTTCCAGGAAGACTTAGGAAGATGACACATATCATATAATGTACCTGGCACCTCAAAGTGCTCAGTGAGGAAAAGGATTCTAAATTGAGGACTACGGGAACCCGATGGCTTTTCTCAATAATGTCTATTCCATATTACACAAGCAGTGCTAAGGAACTACATAGAAATCTATATAAAATTCATTCATAATGTCAACACATTCTAAAAATACTACCCCGATTTGCCTATGTCCTCTTTCTCCCCGTAACCACAAACACACATGACATTTGAGGAGCTATAATCAGTGTAGAGTTACCATTTCTGAATTCATCATTTTCTTCTCTGAATATAGCATGGAAAGGTTCCCTGTTTACAAGCTACATTTGTTACAGCTACAGCAAGCTATTTAATAATAGAAATTATTTTTTCAATGTACACTTACACTGCATCCAGAAGTCACTGGTATGAATAGCATGGCATGGTGTATCTTCATGCAAAAAATGTGATACTTCTTTCACTAGTAAGTCTTTAGAATAGGCCCTTGGGATTGCAGACTAAATTCTATTAACATCTCTCCAGGATTTGATCATAAAATATTATTTCAATTATCAAAGCCCTTTGGAGAATTTAGGAAGACTGAGGGGAATGAGACTTCTTGTGTAGTGTGAAGCAAGGATAATATCGCCTGCCTGGTGGGGTTGTTGTGAGAATTAAATAGGCTAATTTATATTAGGCACTTAGAAAAGCACCTGTAACACATGAAGCACTGAATAAAGATTAATTATAGTGTCACTCTCTCTGAGCCTCAGTTTTCCATTTGTAAACTTAAAATGACAACATTTAACTCTTAAGTTTGCAGTGACAATTAGGTTTTAATTAGGCATTTAATAATGCATTCCTTCCTTCTTCCTTTCTCCTCCCTTCCCTCCCTTCCTTCCTTCCTTCCTTCCTTCCTTCCTTCCTTCCTTCCTTCCTTCCTTCCCTCCTCCCTTCCTTCCTTCCTCCCTCCCTTCCACAATAGGGAAGGGAGTAAATGTGGTTAAGAGTAATCTTAGGACCACCTAAGGCAAACTTGACCTACATAACAATTTTGAAGTGTTTCATCTCCTTTGGGACATCCAGAATTAGAACTACAATCCAAGCAGAATGCAGGCATTACCCAGGGAGAGACAGAGAATAAAAAAGTTATCTGTGTTTACTATATGAAATTTACTTTTCTCACACAGGTCTGAAACTTGAAGAAACAAATAAAAATATGAAAAATGAAATAAAGAGCAAAGATTGAAAAAATAAATTATGCTTACTTAAAGAGTTAAGCAGTTAACATTTATGTAAATTCCTACTGAGTAAAGAATTTTCAACTAGACTTTTTTGTTGTTTTTTGCTTTTTTAATTGTAAATTGACAATTTATAATTGTATAAATTTATGGGCTGTAAAGCAATGCTATGGTTTACAATGTATAATAACTAAATCAAACTAGTTAGCATATTCATCACCTGAAATACTTAACATGATTTGTGGTGAGAACATTTGAAATGTACTCCCTTAGCAATTTTGAAACATACAATACTCTATTATTAACTATGTTTACCACAGTGTGAGATAGAACTCAAAATAAAGAATGTATTTCTCGAGTCTAATTGATATTTTGGACCATTTGACCCATCATTTCCCCATTCACTCCACCCTCAGCTTCTATAACTACCATTCTATTCTCTGCTTGTCTGAGTTTGATTGTTTTAGATTCCACATATAAGTGAGAACATGTGGTATATGTTGTTCTGTGCCTGACTTATTTCACTTAGTATAATGTTCTCCAATTCCATTCATGTTGTCCAAATGACAGAATTTCCTTCTTTTTTAAGGCTGAATAGTGTATCATCGTATACACATACTGCATTTTTATCCATTCATCCATTAACTAAAACTTAGGTTGATTCCATAACTTGGCTGTTGTGAATAGTACTGCCATGAACATGGGGGTGCAAACATCCCTTTGACAAACTAATTTCAAATCTTTTGGGTAAATACCCAGAAGTAATATTGCTGGATCTTGCAGTAATTCTATGTTTAGTTTTTTTTAGGAAGCTGTATACTGTTTTCCATAACAGATGTACTAATTTACACTCCCACTAACAGGGTACAAGAATTTTCTTTTTACCACATCCTTACCAACACTTGTTATCTTTTTTTTTTTTTTGATAAACAACATTCCAACAGTGTGAGATGATATCTCATGTTGTGTTTTAATTTTTATTTCCCTAATGATTAGCAATGTTGAGCATTTTTTCATATATCTGTTGGCCATTTGTATATCTTTTTTTGAGAAAGATACTATTCATATTCCTTGTCCATTTTTTAATTGGGTTTTTCTCTTTTCTCGCTTTTGAGTTACTTTAGTTTCTTATGTATTTTAGGTATTGACTTCTTATCAGATGTATGCCTCATAAATATTTTCTTCCAATTTGCCTGTTGTCTCTGCATACTGGTAATTGTTTTTGTTGTTTTGTTTTGTTTCAGTATATTTGTTTGCTTTTGTTGTGCAGAAGCTTTTTAGTTTGATGTAGTTCCATTTGTCCATTTTTGCCATTGTTGCCTACACTTTTGAGGTCAAATTCAAAAAAAATTATTGCCCACATCAATATCATGTAGTTTTATTACCTGTGTTTTCTTTTTGTAGTTTTAGAGTTTCTGATCTTACTTTTAAGCCTTTAATCCATGTTGAGTTGATATTTGTATATGGTGTGAGATAAGGGTACAATTTTATTCTCATGCATGTGTAAATCCAGTTTTCACAACATCAGACATTAAAGAGATTTTCCTTTCCCCACTGATTATTGTGGGGAGTATTGTTGATAGGTTTGCTGGAAAATTGGCTGACCATAGACATGTGAATTCATTTCTAGGCTTTCTGTTCTGTTCTATTGGTTGATGGGTTAATTTTTTTCCCCCAATAGCATGTTATTTTAATTTCTATAGCTTTGTAGTATAATTTCAAGTCAGATGTGTTACCTCCTGCTTTGTTCTTTTCATTCAGGATCATCTTGGCTATTCAAATTTTGTTGTGGTTCCATATGAATTTTAGGATTTATTTTCCATTTCTATGGAAAATAATGTTGGAATTTGGATAGGGATTGCATTGAATCTATAGGTTGCTTTGGGAAGTATGGACATTTTAACAATATTGATTCTTCCAATCCATAAACATGGGATATCTTTCCTTTTATTTTTGTCTTCTTCAGTTTCTTTCATCAACATTTTATAGTTTTCAGTGTACAGATCTTTCACTTCCTTGGTTAAATTTATTTGAATGTATTTTTATGTTTTTGTAGCTATTGTAATTAGGATTGTTCTCTTCATTGCTTTTTTCAGATAATGCATTGTTAGTGTATAGAAATGCTACTAATTGTTGTGTATGATTTTTAGCCTGCAACTTTACTGTATTCATTTATTCTAAGAGATTTTTTTATGAAGTCCATAGGGCTTTCTATATATTAGATCGCATTGTCAGCAAACACTGAAAGTTTTACTTCTTCATTTCTTATTTATTAATAGATACCTTTTATTTCTTTTCTTTTTTCTTTTTTTTTTGCCTAATTATACTGGCAAGTACTTCCAATACTATGTTGAATAAAAGTGGCAGGAGTGGACATCCTTGTTTGGTTTCAAATCTTAGTGAAAAGTATTTAAATTTTTCACCGCTGAATGTAATGTTAGCTGTGGGTTTCATATATGGCCTTTATTGTGTTGAAGTATATTGCTTTTATAGCTAATTTGGTGACAGTTTTTATCATGAAAGACTGTTGAATTTTGTCAATTTTTTTTTCTGCATCTAATGAGATGATCATATGGTTTTTGTCCTTCATTCTGTTAATATAATTATGGGGTTTTATTATTGTCTGGTTTTTAAATGTCTTTTATATCCCTTTTTTCAGTGATTACAGATTTTTCCTATTTTATACATTGAGTAAAAACTTGTCAGTAGATAGAAGCAATTCTTCTTTATTCTCAATAACTATGTTCCTCTCTAAGGAAGGTGCAGTGATTGGAATGTCAGTTCCTTCCTCAGGAAATTACTAGAAACACTTTGAAGTACTCAGAATTTTGAAGAAAACACTGAAGAGATTTTAGATCAGCAAAATAGTTGACACTTGGTCCACTAACATCTTCCTTTCCCTCATATGAATTCTGGCTTTATATCAGTTAACTTTCTTTTCATTATAAACCATGGAAACCCAACACAAATTGTCTTGGAGCATGGAGGAAGTTGGCAGGAGTGATAGATTCATCCATGGCTTGAAGAAGCTCTGCTGTCTCTGATGTTAGCTGCAGCCTATGACAAGATGGCAGCTAGGGCTGCAGCCTCATGGTCTCCTAAGTATATAGCCAACAGAAAAGGTAAAACTTCTTTTCCCTTTACCTAAGGGTAAAGCCACTAGATTCCCACAAAACTCTAGGGACTTTCAGTGAACTGGGTGGGGCCACATGCTCATGTCTGGACCAATCACTAGAGCCAGGGAAATGCCATGTTGTGATGATCAAGGCCTGAGTCCCACGTCCACTCACAGTCTATGGATGGAGAGTGGGGAAAAGGCAATGGCACAGTGGAGAATCAGAGAATTGTTACCAAAATAACAAATAAGAGATCCTGGACAACCCCCTCAAAACAATTGTCATGTCTAGGTTATGTTTGGACCATCAGTTGAAGAAAATTACAGGTCTTTGCTTTAAAATTAATGTACATGTTGCTCTTATTGGAAGAAGTGCTTGTTGGTTCTCCAACTACACTTGTCACTGGGGTTAGGATCCTGAAATTTCAAAGGCACATTCTGGATCAGTGGTTTCAAACCAGGCAGAACATATCACACAGGTGGGGTTGAGGGGGAAGGCAACTGAATATAGTTGGTAAAGGGTTTTGTTGTAGTTTGGAAAATTCTATAATACTTAATGTTATAAGCACATGTTTTTCAAATACAAATCAAAACCTTATTTTTATAAGAGCAACAACAATAGGGAGAAGAAGATAATAGTTTCTTCACCAATGGCAATAAGCTGAAGAAATACTTGCTGTATACGTACGTACCTGTCAGTGTGTCTCCACACGAGGAGCACTCTGCCCCAACAAAGGAGTGTATTGGAATTTCAAGGACATGGGATTATTGTGTAAAAGGGCTAACACCTTTTATCGACATATGGCATTTTAAATTTGCTAAAGTATCATCTTTTCAGAGATACTTCCTCTGACCAGAAAATTGAAATCTGCACCCTGTCATTATTCTCTGCATGTCCTTCAGAGCCCTTGCTACAGGTTGCAATTATTATTTCACCTGTTTGCTGTTTGTCTTCTCTACTAGAAGAAATGCTCATGAGTACAAAGATCATGTGTGTTTTATTCTTCACAGTATATCCAGTCCCTGATGTTATGGCAGGAGCATTATTTTAGTCAGGATGGGATAGGCTCTGCTGTGGTAACAGATACATTGCCAAATCTCAGTGGCTTAGAAAAATAAATGTTATTTATCATTCACACAAAGTCCATTTCCGTTTGCACATCCTTCTTTTGTCTTAAAGTTATGCTACTTAGAACATATGGCTTCCAGAATCACCAAGGCAGAGAGTGAGAGGGATAGAGGAGGTGTGTAATTGGTCAGCTCACACACATTTTGTCCCCTCAAGTCCACGGGCTGCTTTGGCCACATGGCTCTAATCGAACAAAAAGTGAGGCTGAGACGTGTAGATGAGCAATGGCTGTTTGGAGAGTGTCTACTGGCTCTATCACAACAATTATTCCCAACGTTTTTGGTTTCCACAAGGAGGAATTTACCATAAACCCTAAAGCCTCTCTCCACTAATTCCCCATTGGGATGGGGATTGACTTAGGTAGTGGGTGCATTTGGGAGAAGGATCTAAGCTTCTTGGTATAGCCTCTCCCTTTCTTTCATTCTTTGGGAGTGTGTCTGACAGTAGAGGCATATAATCTGATCTGCTCCTCCACTATACAAGCTATACTGGAGAAGGATCCTCCCAACCCCATGAGTGGAAACCCTGAAGTGGTCTAGCAGAACTTGAGAATGGATGAATAAATGTGTTTCATTCTGCGATTTGGTGTTAGGAAGGCCATTACTGCCATTCCCTTTGGCACTGAATCCACAGTAGTGTTTATTTGTAATAGTGGTGATATTCTCATTTCCATCTGCCTAACTTTAGTGTCTTTCTCTTAATCAATTCTGAATTCAGGCAAGGAACAAGAGTGATATTGATAGACCTGGAAGCCCAACAACCAGTTTGTCCATTCCTAAGCTGTGCTCAATAAACACTCAGTGGATGAATGAGCCTGTAGGAGGTCTGAAAGATCATCTATTCCCTTACAGACAAGACAATTTTCCCTTACAGACAAGATGAGTAAAACCCACCTGACTGCTCAAAATCACCTATCTTGACAGCTGACCCCCAAATCCCTGCCGCATCTAACATACATTGCTAATATTATATCCAGATAGAAGACAAAACAATAATGATTACATGGCACATTATCTCTATAATTTTAGAGACCTTTTCCCCAGGGAGGTGACAGAGAAGACTTAAAAATAAAAGGGATTAAACTCCTCCAAGTACATTACATACTGTTCTTTTCTAGGAGGTGGGGGCGGGAATTCTTTGCCCCTCCCCACTCCTACCACCCTAACTATTGAATACTTTTGGGTGAATCATTCTCAATCTGAATCGATAATCCTTGCAGAAACCTTTTCTTTACAGACCATAACAACACAGTGGATTGTTAATCATACAACTATTTAAGCCAGTCCCTCCCTATTCCTACCACTGAGCTCCAAGCCTGTAACATATAATCTACCCACCCACACATATTGAAATGAGATTATTGTTCCCACAGAAAAGAGCCTTACAGTTGCACAAGTCCCAACTTTGTTCTAGAAGGTGATAAAAAGGAGAAGGAAAAGGCCTGGAGTTGTTTGATAGGCTTCTAAGGAAGGCACAGGGAGGATGAAAGATTGCCCTCCCAGGCACACAGTGTGAAACAGCATTCCAGCAAACATCCACAGGGCTCCCACGCTCCACCTGGGCATGCTCGCTAACCCTTTGATCTAGAAGCCACACATTACTGATAGTTACAGAGATGGCTGGAGTGGATGCACTTGTCTGCCCAGAAAGTAAGAGCTGCCAGGGAGGAAGACTACCCATGAGAAGAACACGGTGGCAGGTGAGAATCCAGGCTGCAGTGAAGCTCTCCACAGCAGGAAGAAAGGTTTGGGGATCATGTAGACCTGAATTCTAGTCTCAAACCTTCTACTTACTAGCTGTGAGAGTCAAAAATATTTACTACTAATGGAGTCCCTTCTGTGTGCCAAGAACGACATTAGGCACTATAGTTATAACCGTGCATAAGACCTCAGCAGGCACTGCCATCACCTGCCCTGAGTTTGACCTTTTCCAAGTTTAAAATGGAGATGATAAAATCTATACCATATAATTTTATAAAGAGAGGAGGAAAATGCAAGGACAATGCATGGCTCATGGTTAGCATACAGTCAATAGGAGCGTTGATTGTTCCTCACTCCCTGGGAAGGTCTAGTTGCAGGGTATCTTGGGGAATGACAGCCATTCACTGGAGGGGCAAACACCTAGCTGCAACCCTGAAGAGAGTCCCAGCTACATAAAGTGTGGGGTCGGCAACCAGGATTAGAGCTTCAACTCTCTGACCATCCCAGAGACAAGAGGGGCTCCTGTGTTAAAATGGCACATGCTAGGGACACAGGGACAGAGTTAAAAGAGACTGGATCTCTGGACTGGGAACCTGGGAGTCAAAGATGCACTCGCTGGGAGGCTGCTGAAAGGTTTCAAAGAAGATAAACTTGCTTTGACTTTCTCTAGTTCCTTCCTAGAGAGACAAACATAAACAGGGCAAATCAATCTGTCCTTTGAAGATGAAGTTCCAGAGGGAAAGAGGCCAGGCTGTGCTTCTCTGTGAATGAGTTTCCCTGATCCCTCTCTACTGCGTCAGCAAAATCCAAATCCCTTGGGCACCACTGCCCTGTGGGAGGCTCTCAAATGTTGCCTGAAAATCAATTATTAATGTATCTATCTCCTCCCTAAGCTGGAAACTTCTCCAGAGCAGAGACTGTGTTGTATTTGTGTTGGTGCTAATCGCCTTACACTCTAACAAGGAAGGAAGCCACTGATTATTGAGTGTCTACTATATAATGAACACTTTTAAAAGACAGAGATGTTTATATATATATATATATATATATATATACACACACACACACTTTTAAAAAATTAAAATAATGTATTTAAACTATCCTGTACTTTCCTTTTTACCTTGAATTTTAGAGTTATAGCCCCCTTTTTTAATGATTACAAATATTTCATCATATAGATAAATAACTTAGTAAGCATTCTGCTATTATTGATTGATTTTTTTGTAATTTCCCCTGCTCCCTTTGCTTTCCCAAATGTACTGTCCATAGTCTTTGTCTGTGTCAATGATTGGTTTCTAACAATAGAATCCTAGAAGTGACTATTGCACTGGCTTGTGTATAGTGAGACAGTAAAGCATAGTAATAAAGAGCAAAACCCCAGGAACTAGACCATATCAACTAGCTGTGTGACCTTGGGTAGGATATTTCATTTCTCTGAGCCCCAGATTTTTACTCCAAACTGCAGCTGAAAATAGTAACTTACTCATAAGGCTACTGCAAATAGTAAATTAATTAATATATGTTAAGCACATGGAACAGTGCCTGGCGCATAGTATGTGCTTTATAATTGTTTGCTATTATGATTTATATTTACGTAGTTATGTCCCACAAGACTAGTAGACCTTTGAGAACAGTAGCCATGTCTCACTTATGTACTCTACCCACCCCCAACCTGGCACTGAGAAGGAGCTCTCTGCATACTTATTTGCTGAATAAGTAAGAAACGCTGATGGGGAAATTAAACACTGACCTGCTTGTGCACAATACTCAGTAAATGTTTTATCAATTTGAATTAAATCTTTATCTCTCTACGTATGTATTGAATTTTACCAGTTCTTTGTGCTTTAGTTTGGAATGAGTTTATTTTATATTTTCTAGAGAGAAGGATTTACAAGAGAAAAGATAAGAACAGAAAAGATCTAGGTGCCCTTGGAAAAGAGCAGAGCAGACACCATTGGGGGGGGGGCGGTGCAGAGAGCACAAGGATGGGATGGTCAGTCCAAAAGCAATGTCAATGACTCTTCAATTTTGTCCAGGGTTGCACCTATAAAATTATATTAGAGTCACGTTCCTATTCACTTAACTGTGGCTGGTCACTTCCCCTTCCATCAACAAAATAAACCTAGCATAGGGAAGCAAACAAGAAAGGAAGCCAATGATTACTGAATGCCTACTGTATAGCAAATATTTTTAAGTAACAATTGTTATTTAAATTTCACAGATTCTCCAGCAGTTCTGCATTATTATCCATTTCCTACAGATGAGAAAACTGAGATACAGTCATGTGTGGCCACACAGCTAGAAAACGTAGAGCAATGATTTAAACTCTTTCCATTTACATCTTGGTTATAACTTGTCCTTCCTTGTTTAAGCAGAGAGGGCCTAAATATGGCTCACTACCAAGAAGCAAAACATTGGAAGCTTAGCATTCTGGAATTCTGAACCAAGCAGGAAAGTAAAGAGTCCGTCATCTTTAAATCTCATCCATAAAACTGCCAAGAAGCAAGTACAGTCATTTTCCTTTGTTTCTGCTTAGGTACCATGGTTGGAGATAGGAAGAAGCACTCTCTGCTGAAACAGGTAAAAATAAGCCCTCTCAGTCAACAAGTGGGAGCCTGCATCATTAGGGAGAAGATACTGTTGTATGTTCTGTAGTTGGAGGGAATCCAGCACAGCTGAATATCAGAGACAGCAGTCAAAGTTTTACATAAATATTCTTTAAATCACCATCTTCCATCTCAATTGCAAAAAGGGAAAAGAAAAAAGAATAGAAAAAGATTTTTGTTCTTATGTTTTACTTTTTCTTATTTGACATTCGTTTTCATTTTTTACTGTGTCAAACTGTCATGCTAGTCAAAGAAGGCTGAATTGATTTAATGTGGTCCCTATGAGGGTTTGGTTGTTTTCTGGTGAAAGGTTCATATAAATTTGGAATATATGTGCTGCTTAGGCATACAAATTATTTATATCCTAAGGTAAAATCTTAGATTTATTTTCAATTTTGTTTCCAAGTATTTCATAACACAAATCTTGTATTATTGCCTCATGCGTTATCATCTCTTAATGGGGAAATAAAATGAAGATCAGAATTTATTTTTTCTATACAAGGGGGAAAACTGAAGAACTAGGATTAAGTAACTCACCTAAGACTAGAAAAATAAAAGGCACATTAAAAAGAAAAACCAGGGGCCTAGAAACCTAGACCACAAAGAGACCTTATTGGATGTCATATCTAATGTTGCTATAATGTTGCCACCAACACAGGGACCTTCTCCAGTACCCTTAGGAGACAGGCATCCAAATTTTGCTTCTGCACATCCAAAGAAGGGAAGATGTTTTTCCTCTCAGTGGGAGCCCGTATATCAAAGAACATATTCCACATGAGCAATGCAGATGCATGGCAGGCACTGAGCCGGCCTGGGGAATGCTGGAATCTCTCTGCAAGACAGTGTTAATCCCAGGTGGTTAGTGATCACTGATATGGCTCAACTGGTGGTTTATTGAAGTACTAAGGAATTTTGTTTCTTCAGTAACAGTCATGTTTGTGGCTGGTTCAAATGCTGAGTCAAGACCTCACCCATGCTCATGTTACAAACTTATTTTCAATTTTAACATTTTTATTGGGATAAAATTTCGCAGGCAGTAGATATTTACTAAATGCCAAACATTAAAGAAACATCTCCATTGCTTTTGTTCATTTATCCTTACAGTCACTCTAAAGAAGGGTTATTATGTCCATTTTACAAATGAGGAAATTGAGGGTTAAAAAATTGCCCCTATGGGGAAAGCAGAAGACCAAAGAAGCTCTCTCAGTGCTAAATGCTGAGTCTTGGGATTACATCAAGATTCTTTAGAAAGAAGCTGCAATTCTAGTTGATGGAGGGTGAATTACTGGAGGGTATGATTTCTGAGCTGGGCCTTGCAGATGAATGAAGGAGAAGACAGCATTTCAGATGAAGGGAACAACACGAAGAAAAGGCATGGGCCTTGAAAGAAGATAACTGAGTTTGCAATACTTCTTTAAGGTAGCTAGCTCACCTGACTCTCCAACCAGGCTTTCTTCACTGTACCCTTATACAGAGAAGGTACCTATGTGTACTTATTGATTGCCTTTCTTGTGGCTGAGATGTTTGACTTCATAGTGCTTGCACCTGAAGGTGGGTCTCCAAGCTCCCAGATACGGAGTTAGCTCTTAAACACCCCTTTATCCACATGGTGATAGAGGTGGCATCAGGTACTCCCCCAACAGGCAGACAAGGAGTTTATTTCATGAGTGAGTCTTATATGGATGGAATACTGAGGACTCTCAGATCACTTCATACTAAATGGAAGGTTTTCTTTTTCTTTAGGCTATAACTGGCTCCGTTCACCAAATGGCAATAGGCTATGAGTATCAAGCCTCAGGGAATGAGTCCTCTCAAAAAAATTTTCATTTAAATAATTACACATTGGCTTCTTGGTTACTGTAAATTGTGGGATGCACCACCAGGACTTTTGCTGGGAATACATGAGACACTATTTCTAGTAATGCTCTCTGCCTGAAGTTATTAACCCATTCTGAGCTTTAGTGAGATCAGCTGTGGATCTAGAACATTCTTGGGAGTTTGACACCAGGGCAAATGAAAGGAAGGTAGAATCAGAGAAAAGTAGAGCTAGAAAGGCTTAGGGATGGTCTTCTCTAGAGCTTTCAAACTTATTTTTAGCAATGAAAATCCTTTTTCAGATAGCATTTTAAGTGGACCCTTAAGCAGATATCCATTACTCCTATTATGTCTCCTTCTTGAAAAATTATATCTCACTATTCTTTGAGCAAATACCCTTACTCCATAGATATTATGTAGAATTGACCCCAGCGCAGCTCCAGTTTGGGTCTATGGATTAACCCATTCATCAGGTCCTATTTCTCTGACACCATGATTGCTTTATGGTAGGCAAGTAATCTCTGCTAGTTCAACCAGACTGATCCTCCCCAAATTGTCTGGGACTGCTGGGCTGAAACAACAGCTTCTCTGGTTGAAAGGATGAGGATGTTAAGGCTGGAATTGCCAGCAGCCATTGCTGCTACCATTAGCAGTTCTAGCCTGTGGCCAAAGCTGGCACAAGAGGCAAATCCATGAGAAATACAAAGAAATGAGCCCCAAATGTAAATATAATTAACCTGCTGGATCAAGCTGTATCCAAAGCCAGATGCCTCTGGCCTTCTTAGTTAAGTAAATAAATAGATTATCTTTTATGCTTTACCCAGTTTGAGTTGTATTTTCTGTTAGTTGCACATGAAAGCATTTGAAATCCAAAATTTTTAGTCCAAAAGTCTGCAATATAAAAATCTGTATTCCTTTGGTTGAGGTGAGGGTAAGAAACTTGGTATCTCACCCACAATGTCCTCTATCCATTTCCAAAATGCTTTGCAGGTGGACTCTACTATCTAGTTCAATACTTTCATTTTACAAATGGGCAAACCATGATTCAAAGTAGAATACTAAAAATATTGACAATATACATGAAGGAATTAAAACATGAGTGTAAGTTTATTTGTTTTTTTAAGAAGCAAGGTCTAGAAAATTGGACAGAATGAGTAGTTACTACCTAAAAATTAGAAGAAGTTTATCTAGGGAGATAACAATAATGCAGGATTTAAAATCACACTAAATAAGCCATCAATAATTACAATACAATCACCCAGGTAATATATGCATATTCCACAAGGCTTATAAAAAGTATTAACAATTATTGCCCTATAGATAGTTGGTCATGCTTAAAACTTGCATTATGGTTTGTGTGGACCTGTTTGCTTACCTTGATCATGCTTCTTATAAACTTGCCGGAGACATTTCTGGTATGGTCTGATAAAAATATGCTTTTCTTAGGGAGCTGGCTTTGTATTATGTCGTTTATCTCATCTCTTGCTTCAGCAATTGTATACGGCTTTATTGATTGATTGATGGATTGATTAAGAGAAGACCTTGCTCTATTGCCCAGGCTGGAGTGCAGTGGTTCTATATTCACTGCAGCCTTGAACTCCCTGGCTCAAGCAATCCTCCTGGCTTAGCCTCCTGAGTCCCAAGTAACCAGGACCACAGACAAGCACAACGACATCCAGCCAAACTTTTTGTTTTTGTTTTTGTTTTTTGTAGAAACAGTATTTCTTGCTCTTGCTCAGGCTGGTCTTGAATGATCTTTTTTCTTATTCTTCAAGGCTAACCTCAGGCAGCAACTCCTCCTGGAAACTTCCCTTTCCCATCCTTCCTCTCGGACCCCATAAGGCATCATCCCTCAGTGGTCACA
>CAUYRT010011183.1:0-17119 GCA_963574885.1 Lepilemur ruficaudatus | reverse complement strand
TATACTATAGACTTATTCCAAACATATCTTTAAAACTATTTCAATATGACCAAAATAGTAAAATAAAACCTTTATATTTTCTGATTAACAAACATTAATAGGCCAGGTGCAATGGCTCAGGCCTGTAATCCTAGCACTCTTTGAGGCCAAGGCGGGAGATAGCTTGAGGTCATGAAATGGAGACCAGCCTGAGCAAGAAAAAGACCCCGTCTCTACTAAAAATAGAAAAATTAGGTGGTCATGGTGGCATGTGCCTATAGTCCCAGCTACTAGGAGGCTGAGGCAGGAGGATCACTTGAGCCCAGGAGTTTGAGGTTGCTGTGAGCTATGCTGATGCTGCGGTACTCTAGCCCCAGCAACAGAATGAGACTCTGTCTCAAAAAAGAAAAAAAAAATTAATAATACTTTATAAGATCAAGTAATTGAGCCAGGTAAAATTTCAATAAATACGTTTTTTACTCTTGTTGCCTCATTTAAAGGAACACAATGACATATTGCTAGTTAGTAGCAGATATGGGAGTAAAATCATTATTTTCATATTTTACTACCCAGGAACCCATCAGTTCCTATCCAATTTACAGGGCATATTATTCCCAGATGCATTACTTTAGATAGGTTAAGGGACTTGTTCAAGGTCTGATAATTGGTTAATTGTCATAGTAGAAGTGGACAATCATGATTGTACCACCTAAATCTCATACATAAGATAATGCAAAAAATATAATTAAAAGCTAGCACAAGGATGACTAATATATGTTGGATTCTTCATTTATTATTTCAGTTTCTATAAAATTATCAAGTACAAAATTCATTATATTTTTTTTTCTCTCAGTGCTTTGTTCATCACTGAATGTGAACATGATTCAAATTCTTGGAAACCTTGTTATTACACATCAAGGATGAATTTGATCAGGGAGAGTCTTAGAAATATTTGGCATTTGTGGTATTTTGGTAACATCAATTAATGTATGATATTGCTATCTCAAATAACTTTTCTCTCCAGGACTCATAGAGCATCCATCACCTTATATTATGATAACTTTATTCAATCTGGTCCTTTACCAGAGTAAAGGGTAACTAATTTTCTTTTAATTAAAAACAAGTTTTATTAAAAAATCAAGTCAATATTGCCATTATTGTTATAGAATTGGTGGGAGTCTATGCTAGCTAAGGTTTCTAGATACATGTATTATGATTACAAGACACAAAACAAATAAAAACTGGAAATTGTTATAAAGTTGAGTAAGAAAATGTAAAATTCAAGAAAGCAGATAAAAGATAAATTGATAGGGACCATTTTAGAGAACACTTTCTAATGCTTTGGGGAAAGTGGAATTTTCTACGTTGTATCAGATAATTTTTCACTGTCGCTATTCTTTTTCTTGCGGTTTTGTCATAAGCTGTTCAGATTATTCTATACAAAATATAATAGCAAATTTCTGTAAAGAAGTTTGTTCTTCTGTTTCTTTTTTTAAAAAAAATCTTTTTTTGTCACTATTCAGTTCTTCCAATTTGTTAAGGATAAGAATGTTGAAATCCGTAAGTAGGTGTGCGGTGATAGAGACTTCATTTTCAGATAAAGTTAAATCAGTGTAACCTAGCTTCTGATAAACTATGTAATGAAATGAAGAAAAATGTAATAAGACCCCAAAGAACAAGACAAAAAGAAAACATTGGCAGAATAGGACAAGATTTGTTTTTCTTCTTAGATCTACATACTTGAGTAGTCATCGTATTTATTTTACTACTACAGAAATCCATTTTTAACAATGTCTAAGCAAAAAAAATCTGCAACAATAAAAAACATAAAGAATAATCCAATTTCCACTGTGATTTTATGTTTACTGGATAATTACTGATATTGTCTGCCAACTACGTTGTAAAATGGCGAAGCTGTTTCTTCTTGGCTCTGTCACTCCTTGGGCAGTCTGTGCTAGATATCTGTACCCATCTGTGCACACAAGCAAGTCATTCTCCCTGATTAATGTGCTGTTACATTTTTGAAAAATGTATATTTATTTCTTTTTCTTGGAAGTTGTTGGAAAGTGTCAAATTTATATAAGATAATAATAACCTACTTTCGTAAAACTTCCTTTATCCTGAAAGCTCATACTTTTTCCTCAGAAAGAATAATTTTATCTAGTTATTCATGTGAATGACAGCCATTGTTGTTAATGGAATTTGGGTTGACTATATTTTTTCAATGAATATTCATTACAGAGATATATATTTAAAACACACAAGTGATTTCTTCCCCCAGTTACATTACTTAACATAGATTGTGTTTAAACTTTGCAAAAGTACAGGTTCCATATATCTTTCTATTGTATTTTCTGGTTTCAATTATACCCCGCATTAACATTTATTTCCTTAAATAATTTATTGACTCAATTGTTCCTAAAATATTTTTTTATCATCTGTTTTAATTCTAGAACAAGGTGCTGCAAAATACACAACAAAGATGTCATTTTCTAGCTTCAAGGAATTTATTTTACTGGAAGACTCAATTAAACATTTTTTTAATTTTGTTTTCCTTTAAGGTAATTATGAATCAACAAAGATTTATGAAGCCCTACTGAAACTGAATCCCAGAAATTCTGCTAGTTGCAAGCAAAAAAATCATAAAATATTTTCCTCCTTGAAATAAAAAAAGAATGACTTTTTGCTAATTTTTAAATCTATACATTATTATTACTTAAAAGGTAGAATATTTATATATTAAAAGTTTTATATTATCATCTTCTTCTCCAGTGAGAAAAATGAATATATATGAAATAGAAATGAAATCAATAAAATGTAAAAGAAATACAAAATACAATAACATTAATTAGCACATTTCTCTTTCTTTTAGTTACTCCCTTTGTAAACTTTCTCTGTATCCTCATTTTTCTGAAAGTGAAGGTGAAATCTGGATGTAAGGTTGTAGTCATTAAATGGCCACATTTACATTATACATACACATAGGTCTATTTTTATTAGTACCTGAGATGTTATTTTGTCTCAGGCAAATATTTTATAGGAAAGATAACCATGAAAAAAAAGTCAGAGGAAGTTCTGTCAATGGCAGGGCTATTTATTGGTTGAAACAAATAGTTCTGCCTATGAAGTATTTTCTGTGCAGTTTGGCTGTTTGTCCTAATCTCTAACTGAAGTAGCAAACTGGTGTTGTTCAATGCATTTTAGGAGACGTAACAAATTATTTAACTTGCTGTCTCTTATGATGCAAGTTCTCTTCAATAATTTCCCACTTTTCCAATTCACAAAATAATAGTGATAAGACCTTGAAGAAAATCTTACTCATGTAAATTTCAAAGAACTTGAGGGAAAATGAAGGTAAATGATTACTCCCATGATTCTTAGCATTTTCTTTTCATTGCTTTAAAAACACTATCATTTATACATTCCCTACATACACACCTTAGAGAATGTAGTCTTTTCTCCCAGTCTTTATTGATATTACACATTTGAAAGAGATTTCACTCTAAGAAAACTCATCAGGGAGTCGACATATCATCTACTTTACTGTAATTTTGCAAATATCATGTTTGTCTATTTTTGAGTGTTTGAACAAAAATTGATGATCTATAATTGTGAATTATTTAGTTTTGATTTGCCATAATTCCTTCATCATTAGCATGTCCTTCAATCCTTCAACCTCATTCCATCTGAGGTAGAATTTAATTGAAATCTTTGGCAGAAATCACATAAAACCTGAAACATTTAAAGAGCTCATGTATATGTTATCTGATTTCATACTCTTAAGCAACTTGCTAAGCAATTCTCTCACTCTCATAATTTGGAATATAATATTAATAATTAATATCTATCATATGGGAGATAAGAGTTAATATCTAAGAAAATGTTATAACAACAGAATTCCAGAAAGGAAGAGGATTTGCACAGAAGGTAGAACATCTACTGTTTCAAGTGAATATTACAAATGTCAAACAAGATAAAGTCATATCAGAAGTAAAACATAACAAATAAAAAGAGAATCTCCAGATAAGAATTTGGGGTCTGAAAACATCAGCTACTGAGAGACAGAAAGAGAGAGATGGAAAGAAAGAGAAAGACAGAGAAACAGAAAGAAACAATAGTAATTCCTGGACAGAGTAAGGAACACAGGCAAAACCAAAATCAACTGAAACAGTCTTGCAACCGAGTTCAAAAAAGACAATTCATTCAAAAGTAAATTCTGTAAATATTTGTTCATTTTTGACATTACATGAATTAACTAGAAGTACTTTAGAAGTTTTATTTGTGCGATTTATACAGTAATTTCAGAAATTAGGAAGCATCATAATTTCATTGCATATGAAATACCATTATAAAAATAGAATGTGTGTATACAAACATACAATCAAAATTTTTCACAAGTTTTTTTCTTAACTTAGGTTTACTGATGTATAATTTTCATGTAATAAAATTCATCTTTTTAGTGTACCTTTCTATTTTTAAAATAAAGATATAAATGTAATCATCACAATCAAGATATACAACAATTCCATTGTCCCTTAAAATTTCCCCATTACTGTGGTAGTCAATCCCTCCACTTCACCCTACTCTGGCAGAGAAACACTGATTGTTTCTGCTCTTCTGTTTTTACAAGCTTCTCTTGTATTGCTTCCTTTGGCTAATTAGAGTAGTAAGTTGAGATGTACCTGTAAACAAAGTTTTGCCAATTTGTTTTGTAATTTGCTATCACGTTTGAAAATTTTCTTTCCTTATTATTAGCCATCACCATACTATCCATAACAACTTACATATTGATAGACTTTTTCTTGATAATTTAGTTTGGCATGCTTCAATGATTATTTTCATGCATGAACATAAGTGAACAATCACTGTTAAGTAATATTTTTAAATACTGGTGACAAACATTAGAAATACATTCTAAAAATGTATTCACTTATTTAATGAAATGTGCAGTGACCTTCACAAAAAAAAGCAAATTTGACTTTCAAGACATAGAAACTACAATGAAAATATTAAATATAATATTTAAAATTGACTTCAAATAACTGCTATTATTATTCTTTATGGAAAATAGCAAAATATATTTCACTATTAAATGCAAAATATGAAAATTTAATATGTATAGGTGAGGATTGGTAGGAAAATTGTGACAGAGACTTATGATAAACTAGTTATTAACTGAACTGTAACTAAGGCTAACTAATGCAAAATATCCTATCTGATTTACCCAGGAAACAGTATAATACATCCTGTTACCTGAGACTCACATGTATGCATATGCATATATATAATATATTCTTTATTTTATTTAATAAGTAAGCTACAGATATAGTTGATTAACAATTTATTAGTGGAATAAAACCTGCTTTTTATAAGAAATATTTCCAGTCATAATAGGACTGTCTTGTCATGAATATATGTATCTGTGTATGTGAAAATGAGAGGGGAGTTAAATTCAGAACTATTGGATCAACTTTCCATTTTGTAAGAAGCCTGTGGAATTCATCCAAGCATGTATCTGCCTAGGATGTCAAAGAAAGATGAGAAATGACATTTTAGCTCTATTCCTGGATAAAACATGAAAATTCAAAGAAGTAGAAATAACATATTTTGATGATGTTGAGGAAATTGCATTCCTCAAAAAGTTTTGTCTGTTATCATTTTGGAAAAAAAAAGTGATTTGGTCTGTGTACTGCAATGACCTCCTTAAGTGTTTTTCCTTTTATTGTTTTATTCTTGGGGAAAAAAAGCAATAACATTTTACATTCAAATTTGGTCAAGAAATTACTCTTCATTTAACTGTATTCCGTAAGTTCGTACTAATGGCAATTACATACAATTACTTTTCACAAACAAAAATACAATTTCATGTAAATTTATTCTTAATTAAAGTTAAATATCTAAATTAATTCTCCAATTCTTAAAAATCAAAGCCTTACATTCTTTATTATCCTCTAACATTACATTCCTCTGAACATATCTTTTGTATAAAATTTCTGCAAAAAAACAATGATATCCAACATTGTACGTGAGAAAAAAGTACATCTGACTAATAATAATATATAATTTTGCTTTTATTTAGATAAAATTTTTCAGTATGCAGATATTTCTTTACAGGGAAATAATAACACTCAATCCCCAAATTTTAAATTCTTTTCAAACAATCATTTTAATATCAATAACTGTCGATGACAATACATTTTCCTATAGAAACTGTATTTTTAATGTTGTTAGTTTCCTAAGCTATAATACAAACAATCTACTATCTAGTATAAAAGGTCTAAATTTTCAATGAAAAGCAATTTAAAGGAACATTACTACATTCAAACCAATAAGCAAAATCAATTCTAAAATATACAGTACAGGGTAAAGGTGACCACCAGTCTCAGAAGACAACTGCCTTCTGGAAATATTCTGCACTTCATTACAAGAAAGTATGTCAGTCAACTCCCAACATAGGCCAAGAATGAGCCTCACATACCATATTGGGTCTAAAATATACACCAAATATCTTCCAAGAGAGGTTCATGAGGACATCTCGATCTTATTACACTCTATCCATTCTTTTACTAAAGTTAAAAGTGCCAGGTCACTTCTCATCTTCCTGACCTGAATTGCAATAAGATTCTGCACATTCTCTATTCTGATCCTACTTTCATGCCAGCCCAACTTCTGTAACCACCCCATTGTGTCTATAGTTCCTCACCATTAAAATTCTCTGAGTCTCTTTAACTTTTTCCTTTACCTTTTTGATCTATTGGAGGCCAATATTTAACAAGAGGACACTGCTGCTTCTGTAGCTCTCTGAGCTGGTGGTGATATTCTGTTTTTCAATAGGCTTTACATCACTAGGCAAAAAGGTGAAGTACTGCTTTGCATTGTTCCTCATTTGTTACTTCCAGAATTTTCTCTTTTATGCTTCCTTAAAACTCTCAGCTGTGTGTCTCATGACATTAGCTTATATATCCACAACCCCACTGTGGATGTCATTTGACCCATGTTCCAGCCTCCTTCCAGTTTTGGGTCCAAGTTCACTTTTATTCTCTTCATGACTACCCCTGTTTTATTTTGGAAAATTTCAACCTATAGCTTTATAATACTTTGAAAACTCAAGTCTTTCAGAATTTTGAATTTCTCTCTTCTAAAATTATTTTCTTTACCTTATCTTAGCTGCTTCCTGCCATGGTCATTCCCTAGACATCAACATTATCAAATGTTATAACCACTCTTTAACTTAAATTTCATGGATCCTTCTTTCCATCTAGTATCTTCTCTCATTGCAGTTCCTCCCAGGTCACTGTCTCTGGTATCCCAAGTGTATTTATTCTTCATTTTCACTGCTACCTCCAACCCATGGATTCTACTAGATTTTCCTTGTCCTTCACTCCATTGTTATCCTATTTTCCTTTCTTAACTAGCTTAAATTTTGTTGTCCGTTATCATAATTAATCCTTTATATACATCATCAATTTTCATTCATTTTTCATCTTTATTCTGTGTTAAACCCAAACGTTTGCCCACTCCATGCTTATGCTCATGCAGTTGAATGTATCTAGAGTAACACACCCAGGAGTACTGGGTAACCTCCCTTAAATTCATGCTTACTAGCCTCAACCAAGTCATTCATTATTGCTTCACTAAGATTATTCTACACTTCTTTGTTCAAATCTCCTAAATGACTATTTCACACATTCCCTTCACTAGTCCAACTAACAATCCTTTTTTCTTCACTCTCCCTTCTAGCTGATGAATTTACTTCTTGCTTAGCTGACAGCATCAATAAAGAACTTCCACAGACTCCCACTATCACAACATCTATCTGCTAATACCTCTTTGCATTGAATAACTCCATAGGCCACAGTTCATTTTTTATTTTATATGAATTGTACTTACCACCATAAAACTCCACAAAATATATTGTTATGTGTGTACCCCGGAGTTGTGCAATTGACAGCCTTGCCTGTCGGTTTCTATGCTCACATACTCTGATCATTACATGCAATGTGCTAGTCTTGTTCTTCTCTAAATCCAATCCTACTGCTTCTTGCATGCTCAAAAATGTTTGAATCCATTCTCCCTTCACTCTCCCACATCACCAAGTTTTACTCAGTGAGATTTGTCCATGAACATACCAACATGCTGTTATTTCTATGTGAGAAAGAAAAAAGAAACAATTTTCTCATAATCTCTCCTTCCTCTATCATCTACTACTCCATTTCTCTGATCCTCTTTGTAGAAAAATTTTCAGAAAGATCCTCTCTACATATTGTCTCTAACTCCCTTCCTCTCATTCTCTCAGGGTATTTTTGTTAATGGGTATTTTTGCTTCCACTGCATGACCCAAAACTGTTCTTGTTAACTTACATGTTGCTAAATTGAATGGTAACTTCTCAGTTTTTATCAGACCTTACTTAAAAGGAGAATTTGACAAAGATGAACTCTTTCTCCTTCTCAAAATATGCCATTCACTTGGATTTCAGGTAATCGCGTCCTATTGGTTTTCCTACTCCCTCACTGATTACACCTCTTCAGTCTCCCTTACAGGTTTTTCTTTTTCTCCCTCATTTCTTAATGTTGAATGGTCTTAGGGATCAACTCTTGATTCACTCATGATTTCTGCCCAAATTCAATCATTTGGTGATGTTATTCAGATTCTTCATTTAAAAACCATCTTCATATATGTAAATGACTGCCATATTTGTGCCTACAGCCCAGAGTCCTACACTGAGTTTAAACTATATGCACAACTCCATATTCAATTTTCTACTTTAGAAATATGGTTAATAATTTTATATCTGAACAAGAACAAAACATCTATATCCCCCCCAAAAAAATCACTCAAAAATATATACCTCAGCAATTCCTGATTAAAAAACTCTGAAAAAAATTCCAAACATGTTCCAATTTGCTAAAGATTATTTCAAATCCACAGCTACTATTGGAGTTAACATAAGCTATTTTCGCTACCAGACATCTCGTATTTAATATGTTCTGAACTTATGCCCTAAAATGTACTATTCCTGCAGTCTTGGCCATTTCAGGTAACTCTGTCCTGTCCTTTATAGTGCTCAAGGCCGTAACTGTGGAAACATACTTGATTCATCTCCTTTTTTCAAAGTACTCTGATACTCTGTCAATAAATCCTGCCAACTCTTTCAAAATGTGTTTAGAAAGTAACTCTTCTAATTATTTCTACTCAATTCTACGCACTTCAACTCGCTTCAAGATTCTGGTATCTGTCCCCCAGATTACTGCATTAGCATCCTAACTTGTCAACCAGACTCCTTGCTCTTCCCGCCTACATTTTCTTCTCAAGCTCACAGCCACGATGATTATGTTATTATTCAGCCTGAAAACCCTTCATTTGCTTTCTATATTACAAAAGTCAAAGTTCTTAAAATAAATAACAGATTTATATAAGCACTGACTTTTAGCTAGAAAATTATACAATGGCACTCAGTTTAATTTAAAATGTATACATAAATTTTAACATAGGGCAAACAAGTAAAATAAAACATAAAATCTAACAATAAAATTATAAGGTGCAAAAATAATACATAAAGTGGTATCATAACAGCACTAAATTCAAGGTGCATGTTATGGACACTTAAACTGCATAGTAACATGGCTGACAGTGGCAATGATCAAGTTCTTAGAAGATAGTTCATGGAAGAAATTTATAATAAATTCTGTATTAATTTATTATATTTCAATGACTCAGACTTAAAGAAATCAGTAACGTTGATGCCATTACAAAATACGAAATTCTAACACATAAAATTGTAAATTTTATTTAAAAATATATGTTATAACCAAATAGGATTTATCTATAAATGCAAAGCTATTTATGTGGTATGTGTCTCCAACTAAATAGATAAATACATAAAATGAAAACATTTGAAAATATGATTACTCATTCCACCAAAGTATTTGAAAAGACAAAAGAAACTTTTTAACAAATATAAAAATTATGTCAAAGACACAGACATTATCGTACTTAATAGGAGCAGTTGAAAATGGAAAATACAGTTAAAAACATTCATATTGTCTATAATAACACGGAATATGCTTATTTATGAAGTAAAATAAGGTATGAGTTCAAGCCTTCATAGAATATTAATTTATTATGTTTCAAACTAAAACAACATGATCATTGTTTAAGTCTGTTTGTGGTGCTATTTGGACACTTCCGTTGGCTACTTGATGCTAAAAACTCACATCATTTCCTTTATCTATAAATAGCAATTGTCAGTTCTGGCTACCATAAGAGAATACCTTAGACTGAGTAATGTATAAACAACACAAATTTATTGCTCACAGTTTTGTAGGTTAAGAAGTCCATGATCAAGAAGTCAGTAGATTCAGCTTCTGGTGAAGGCTCACTCTCTTCTCCAAAGACAATGTCTTCTATATATCCTCACAACCAAAAATGGCAAAAGCTTCTGCAGGCCTCTTTTATGAGTGCATTAATCCCATTCACAGAAGCTGCTCCCATTCACATCAGGAGGTAAAGCCTCAACTCCCAACCTGTAATCCCAGCACTTTGGGAGGCTGAGGTGGGAGGATTTCTTGAAGTCAGGAGTTCAAAACCAACCTGGAGAAGAGAGTCAGACCCCATCTCTACAAAAAATAGGGAAAAAGGAACCAGGTATGGTGGTGCATGCCTATAGTCTCAGCTACTCAGGAGGGTGTGGTGGGAGACAGCCACCAAATTGACTCCATCTCTTAATACCAACATATTAGGGATTAAATTTCAACATATGAAATTTGGAGGGACAAAAACATTCAGACCATAGCATATTGTAATACTTGACTATTGAAACCGATACATGGTAGGATAAAATAATAAACACAAACACAAAAACACTATTGCATGTGGGAGAAAAATGGCATGCAAATAGTATTTATACCCTTATATTTCAAATAAATGTTGATTAAAATTTTTCCAACAATTTTTCTGATAATATAGCATGTGTAATATAGTAGTATAATAAATAATCTATTGTTGGAATAGATATTCTTATTTGCTGTGGCCAATAATAAATACTTAAAAGTATAAGAGCTCTCTTATTATTTTTGGATGACAATGTAATATATTTGTTGAATTTATTTCAGACAACATTTGTAGAAGTTGATTGTGTTCTTCAAGTCATTTAGTGCTAGTTGATATTTTGCCTTGCAGTGCTGCAAAATTAAATGTACCATTAATTTTTTTTTCAGACATGGAGCTACCAAGAGGTAATTCAGTGCCTTCTATAACACATTCAAAGTTTGGTATGGGATATAAATGCACATATTAGGAAATGCTGCTAGAGGCTTCACCACTTAAGTAATTAAACACAAATAAAAGCAAACCTAGCTAGGCTAGAAATACGCATTTTTTTTGACACATGCCAATGCTGTATTTATGCAATAAAAATTGAAAAATAAAATCAGCAAAAATCTTAATATTATGTCTATATTGTGTTATAAGAACATTTGGAAATTGAATATTTTATGAATGGTTACATTTTCTAATAAAACCTTATTGTCATGTAGATATAATCTAAAGCCTTCATTATTTGTGCTGCTTAAAGGAGTGTTGCCAAATTTTCTGATGCAGATTTTCACAGATAAACAGAAAATATTTGATTTTTTGTTACTTCATTTTTTTATAATCACACCAAGTCAGGAGATAGAAAAAATGGAATTGTTATGGTTCTCTAACCTCTATCTGTACAATTGTAATGATAGTAGTTATCCTTCGCATTATGATAATCATCTACAATGCACAACCTAAGTTCTCTGGCAAACACAATTATAAATGAAAATATTCCCTGCTCTTATGCTTCAACATAAAAATCAAATAATGAAACGTCATTAATAAATATGCAACATTTCAAAGGAAGTAAATCCAAGTGATTATGAAGCATAGTTTTCTAATTATCAAATTTTTAAAATATATGTATTTTAATTATGTGTCAGAAAATGTATCAGAAAACAGTCATGTATGTGTGTAAATATTTTGAAAGCAATTAATTAATACCAAAGTACTAGAAATAGTATATATATCTTAGTCAAATATTTCTTTTAATTAAACATATTTAAATGTAATAATTTTAAATACATGTAGACACATAACAGCAAGGATATTTAATGCAATTTTGTTTGAATAGTAAAATATAATAAACCACTTAGATGTTAAAGTTGGAAAATGAGATGAATAAATTATTCGTTGATTCATTCATCAGAACTACAAATACTCATTCTTTTTCCCAAACAATGTGCTCTCTCCTGGGAGTATAGGAGTAATGAAGACAGATATCAGTCATAATTTTTTTTCACTTAATGAATAGTAAATATGTTTTTACTTTCTTATAATTTTCTTAATAACATTTTCTTTTCTCTAGCTAACTTTATTGTAAGATTACAGCATATAATACATATAACATACAAAATATATGTTGCGTTTTTCTCCTGGAAATCTCTGAATTTATTTTATTTTTATTAAATCTTTTATTTTTAATTATTATGGGCACATAATAGATGTATATATTTATAGGGTTCCAAGCTATCTTAGAAGAAACACATTATACCCAAAAATGGAAATTATTTCCATCTTAAGAGAAACACAGAAATCTATAGACATAGAGCAGTGGAACTATTGTCATTCTATGAGTCACCAAATATTTCACCGAATCAGTGAGGTTAAGCACAGGTCTCAGGGATTAGGTCTGACCGTGGAGGAAGGATGTGGGATGGAATGAACTAAGCATATAAAGGGTGGTACTCAAAGGCCAATAGGTAAGAGGGCCACATATGTGGGAGGGAGTTAAAGCAAAGCATGGCTCAAACAGAAAATTTCAAAAATTGTATTAACAATAAAAGTCTTACTAGAAAGAAATCGGGGAAAACATATCCTTGAAAAAAATCATTGTGAAGTATACAAAAAAATTGAATTTTATATTAAAAAATGAAAAATTAATATAGGGACTTAATGAGAATGACCTTGTCCGTTTAACTTCAAGGGAGATTGATACTGGTTAGAAATTTAGCAAAATTATAGTTCAAATAAAAGAAAGTGGAAGGACCTGAAAGGTATGGTTCCAAGTACGATTGATGAAATTTACAGTAATTGGAATGGAGAGCAGGGGATAGAGAGACGTTTAGTATCACTCAGCTCCTAGGTATTATAGTAAATGGTAGAATTATATACAAAGATAGGGACCTCTGGAATAAAGGCTGGTTTGTGTGGAAAAATGATGTATTCAATTTTTACAAGTTGACTTTGAGCTAACTAATGGACACAGAGTACCATAACCAGAGGTATGTCAATGAAAATGTCAATAGCATTGTTTTCTTGATAGTAAGATTGTAAGCAACTTTTTAATTTTGTCTTGTAATTTCCAAGTTTCTCAGAGTAAACTCATATGCCTTTTGTTTTATAAAAAAACACTTTTTTTAAAAAGAACACATTTAATTATATATATAAATATACTTGAAATAGATAATAATCCTGAGATATTAGCTAAAAAAAATGACTTGATATTCTTTTTGATAAACACTTCCAACTTTTCAAACAGTATTGCATACTCTCATCATTCTTGTCACTTAAAAACAATTGCAGTCAGGTTGGATTGAATTTTCTGGCTTATAATATTAAACCTGGGTTACAGGACAATAGTGTATGTCTGCCTTCTTGTTCTTTCTATACCATTTTATAGTGAGCAGTAAAATAAAGAATTGCACAACTGCATAAACAAGGCATTTTTTTTGACAAGCATACCGTGAATGTTGATGAATGTGATATCTTAGAATGGAAGTATACATCTTTTTCTCTTAAATCTAACTAAATTGTTGGTTGGTTTAAAATTATGCCAACACAGAGGAAAATGTGGCCATGGAATTCCTGCATATATTACATATTGTTAGCAATTCTTGATATTTATTGCAATCTTATAAATAACCACACAAATGGTTTGGGTCAAATATCCAAAGCAATATAATAATGTTAACCTTTTTCCATGAATTTAAACTTTCAGTTAAGGAATTGAAATCAACAAGGTGTTTTATAATATATCCTTCACAAATTCTCATATTTGAAGCATGTCCTAATATTTGTCAGAATTGAAGGAGTTAACACATAGGAAATACTTGGAACAGTGTTTGGCACACACTAAACAATCTATCCAGTTAGCTGGTTACAAATGCATACTGCATGAAAAATAATGCTAAGTTTGCTACTACTAGGTAGATAGAGAATATTTGGAACTTAAGTAGTGTGCTGGGATTGGGGATTTTTTTTCGAAAGAGAATCTTTTAAATAATAATTTTTGTTCATGCTCATTTTGTTCTGATATAGTTTCAAAGTGGCACTACCTTAATTCACAATCATAGATTATCTATGTGAAATTTATAGATTTTCTGTATGAAAGTAAATATTAGCAAAATGACAAACATATAGAAACATTGCCTGAATATGAATCAAATTGTTTTCTTCTGATTTATTCTTGTGTAATTATACTGTTGTGATAGAAAGAGAGAAAAATTTACTTTAGTTTAATGACTACAGACAAAATGATGCAAATAACTTCAGAAATAGATAAATTAAAAAAAAAAACAGAAATGAAGTGGTGAAGGGTTAAAGGAAACAAAGATTGGCTTAATAATTTTATCCTCAATTATTTAATTTGCTGTAAATTTATATAACCATGCAATCTAAATATTACATATGGATTTCATTCAAGACCTAAAAAGGCACAAAGTAGGAGAAAGAATGTTTCATACAGAAAAAGTTCCTACTCATTTGAACCTATATTTTTAGTAACAGTCTGTGGATAAAAACTAAAATTTTTATATTCCAATTTCTTTTGAATGAGAAAAATCTCACTACCTCCACTTGAATAAGGAGCATCCTTAAGCTAGTGGGTGAGAGTAAGGCTCCCTGAAATAATGCTGCTTACTTAATCTGTACTACATTACATCTATTATGGTAGAATAGCTCTTCCTGCCTTTGGTCTCAAGTATTTCTTGACTTGTTTAGCCAAGCAGAGATTCTAGTGTGGATAGCTCACTATTTTCTTTTCTAAGAACCTTATACAATGATCATCAAAACTGTTAGGAGTTCATTTGTGTCCCTCCCAAAAAAGATACGTTTAAGAACATGACATTTTTGAAAAATGTACTTATAGTAGATTTAAGTAGTTAAGATGAACTAATTAAAAGGGTGTGGCTCTAATCCAATATGACTGGCCTTTTTATAGGACGACAACCCAGTGAAGATATGGAAACAAATAGAATGTTATGTGACAAGAAAGGCAAAGACTGAAGTTAGGCAGCTGCAAATCAAGGAATACTAAAGATTGCAAACCACTAGAAGCTAAGAAAAGATGGGGAAGGATTCTTTTACAGGTTTCAGAGGGTAAGTAAATCCCACCCCCAAATCCCTAGTGAACACCACCACCATTTGAGCACCATAGTGTTAATCAGTCAGTACCAATTTGATGGCGAGTACATGTGGGTCCCATTCTTCCAGTCTTGTGTCACCTCACTTCGAATAATGGGCTCAAGCTCAATCCAGGATAATATAAGCGGTTCTAGCTCACTGTCATTTCTTAAAATTGAGTAATATTCCATTGTAAACATATACCAAATTTTAATAATTCACTCATGAATTGACGGGCACTTGGGTTGTCACTGTGTTTCTTTTTAATAACCCATTTGTAGGTACTTTGTAGGTATAGCAGCCCTAGAAAGATAATACAATAACCTAAAATTTTTTTCAGTTGAAGTCACTGAGCTAAGATAGACTAGTACCTCTGTCTGTATATGTAGACATTTCTTTCTGTATATGTGATATAAGTTATTTGCTCATTCCATTTCTCTCTCCTTCCCTTAATACTAATTTATTCTTTAGGGAACCACTTCCCCAGTCTGATATAGAGTCACTTTAGTTTGATTCTAGATTTCATTTCATCCCATTACAAATGTGACCTTAATTAACCTTCTTAAAATGCATTGACTTTCAAGGGCAGCCTCCTTGAAAACAATGCTACAGTGCTATTCAATTGCTAAAGTAATATCATTTCATAAAGCTATTCATAGAAATGGCACTTGAATATTAAAAGCCTCCATCACTTGGAACTTATGTAAACATTGCAATATAAATGTAACTTATCTTGGCTTACAGAAAAGACATTCTGAAAGGTAGAATAGCAAGCTGTCTTTTCAATAGCGTTCATGGATAATATGATAAAACTATAACATAAAAGGAGTATAATTACAAGTAGCATTCAAAGAAATCAAAGCAGTTTAAATATAGCAAATATCAAATATATTTACTTGAAATTGGTAGGATTGTTGATTATATTTAGAATATATGTGAAGACATGTTGATTTGATATTCACATGCAGTTCTTGGTAACAAATTTCTATATGTTGAAAATTTAACATATTATGATTCAAATTTTTGGTTAAAAAAATCTTATATTAATAAGTCCTTTAAGGCACTATTTAGAAGAATAGAAAGTACTGTGTGTCTGGTGTCAAGTTATTGTTTATATAGTATAATATATGGGAGAATATACATTCTACTATAGAAGATTTGGTAGAAATCTCCATTCAAATGAGAAATTTGGGCGCTGTTAATATGAGTGGTTCACATATCTTAGTCAAGATTTATAAGTTTTACAGTTTTTTATTTGGTAATTTTCCATAGACACAAGATGCTTTTTCTTTAAAAGAAATGAATTCTGGGAGCAAGATCTCACTTATTCAAATACATAGTAGCATTTAGCAATACTTAATAGACAATATCCATGTGAGGGAAAGACAAAACATTGATTGATTATAGCTTTATTAAATATTGAAATAAATAAAAAGGTACATATTATAAGGCATAGAGTAAGTTTATTTCATAGTAAGATAAAATATAAACTTTATTTCTTTCACCAATTTTGAAACTACCTTTAAAAATATGAATGAGTAAAATCAACTCTTTCAGCTAGGTTTGTCAAATGTTAGGTCCACAGAAGTTGCATTTGGGCTATGGCATTGACATTTACTGCTGCTGCCTCACTTTCATCCAGGGATAGGCTGATTAAAATTATAATTATTCATATTTCATGTTCATATTAGATTAGATTTCATGATAGCATAAGTAGAG
>CAUYRT010011182.1:0-54148 GCA_963574885.1 Lepilemur ruficaudatus | reverse complement strand
TAGGTAATGTTTTGGGTCAGTTTCTTCAACAGTATTTTTGTTTGTTCAGATTTACTATTACTACTACCGTCACTAATAATTCCTCCTCTTTTTTTTAAACTGGAAAAGGCAACATCTGATTTAATGGACTTAGCACTTCACAATGATTTTGCAATGATCATTTGCAGATTTTTGCATCCTGGTAACATTTGGTATACTACTAAAAGTAATAACAGTATTCATTAATTTCAATTTGAATTTCAGTCCACTAACATAAAAAATGATATTTTTTCTTTTTACAGGTATTTTTAATCTGTTTTTTCCCCCAATTTTGGTAAGATAGCCATAACATAAAATTTACTATCTAACCATTTTGAAGCATACAGTTCATAGTATTAAGTACATTCATATTGTTGTGCCACCAACACCACCATCCATCTCTAGAATTTTTGTCATATTCCAAAACTGAAACTCTACACCCATGACACAATAACTCCCCATCTCTCTTCCCCCGAGCCCCTGGCAACTGCCATTCCACTTTCCTGTGATTTTAGGTACTCTAAATATCTTATGTAAGTGGAATCATGCAGTTTTGTCTTTGTGTGGCTTGTTTATTTCACTTATCATAATGTTCTCAAGGTTCATTCATGTTGTAGCCTATGTTAGAATTTTCTTCCTTTTTAAGGCTAAAACAATATTCCATTGTATATGTGATGATTAATTCTATATGTCAACTTGATTGGACCAAAGGGTGCCCAGATTAAATATTATTTTGGGGTGTTTCTGTGAGAGTGTTTCAGATGAGATTAGCATTTGAGTGAGTGGATTCAATAAAGTATATTGCCCGCCCCCCAGTGTGGGTGGGTATCATCCAATCCCTTGAGAACTTGAATAGAGAAAAAACCAGGGGAAGAAGGAATTTACCCCTTTTGCTTCCTGCCAGCCTGTTGAGCTGGGACATCATCAGTCTTCTGTCTTGCACTGGAATTTGTACCATCAGCTGCCTTGGTTTTCAGACCTTCAGACTCAGACAGGAATTACACTCCTGGCTTTCCTGGTCTCCAGCATGTAGAAGCCAGCCTGTGGGTTCTTCTCAGCCTTCATAACTGTGTAAGCCAATTGTTCATAATAAATTTCTTCCTTTATGTATATCTTATTGGTTCTGTTTCTCTGGAAAACTCTGACAATATGATATATATAACACATTATATATATTAATACAATATATATAACACATTTTGCTTATCCATTCATTCCACAGTGGACACTTAGGTTGCTTCTACTTTGTAGCTAATTGTTAATAATGTTGCTATCAGCATGGGTACACAATATCTCTTCCAGAGTCTGTTTTCAATTTTTTGAGTATATACTCAGAAAGGAAATTGGTAATTCTATTTTTGATTTTTTGAGGAATTGCCTTACTGTTTTCCACAGTGGCTGTATCATTTTACATTCCCCCCAACAAGTACACAAGGGCTTCAATTTCTCTACATCCTTGACAATACTTATTTTCTGTTTTTTTTAAATTTTATTTTTTTAATTTTTAATTGATGAATAATAATTATACCTATTTATGGGATATGTGTGATATTTTGATACATGTATTCAAAGTGTAGTGATCAAATCAAGGTAATTGGGATATTCATCAACTCAAACATTGATTTCTAACTTCATCTTGTCGTCAGAGAAGATAGTTTATATAATATCTATTGTTATAAATCTATTGAGACTCAATTTATAGCCTAACATATGGTCTACACTGGAAAATGTCCCCTGTGCTCTTGAGAAAAATGTGTATTCTGTTGTTGAGAGTGGTCTGTATATGTCTGTATAGATCTAGTTTATTGTGCTATTCAAGCTTATTTTGTTACTTATCTTCTGTCTGGTTGTTCTATCCAACATTCATATAAATGTCCTTTTTTGTGTCTTATAATCTTTTTTTATTTAAAATCTATTTTGTCTGATATTATTAACAGTATCACCATCCCTGGTTTTTTGGTCTACTGTTTACATTACATATCTTTTTTTATGCTTTCATTTTTTAAAATCTATTTGTGTTTTTGGATCTGAAGTGAGTCTCTTGTAGACAGGATATAGTTGGATCACATTTTTAAAGAATTCCTGCAATCTCTGTCTTTGGACTAAAGAGTTTAATCCATTTATATTTAAAGTAACTACTGATAGAAGAGACTTACTTCTGTCATTTTACTATTTGTTTTTTATATGTCTTATAGTTTTTTGTTACTCATTTTCTGCATTACTGTCTTCTTTTGTATTTAGTTGTTTTTTTTTTTTTTGCAATAAGACATTTAAATTTCTTTCTCATGTCCTTTGTGTTTATCATTTAACTGTTTTCTTTGTGGTTTCCTTGGGGATTATATTTAACATCCTAAAGCCATAACACCCTGATTTGATTTTTTTGCCATCTTAAGTTCAATAACACCCAAAAACTCTGCTCCTCTAATAGCTCCGTCCCCACATCTTTCAGTTGTTGATGTCATGAAATCACATCTTTGTACGTTATGTCCAAAAACATAAACTAAAAATTTTAATGCATTAGTCTCTTAAATTATGTATAAAACAAAATGTGGAGTTACAAACCAAAGTATAATAACACTAGCTTTTAGATTAATGATAGTTTTTAAAAATGTATTAATTTCTTAAATCATGTTAAAAACAAAAGGTGGAGTTACACACCATTGTTATAATGCTAGCTTTTATAATTCCCCATGTATTTACCTTTACTGATATCTTTATTTATTCATATGGCTTTGAGTCACTCTCTAGTGCTCTTTCACTCAACCTGCAGTACTCTCTTTAGCATTTCTTGCAGGGCAGGTCTAGTGGTAACAAACTTCCTCAGCTTTTGTTTATCTGGGAATGTCTTAATTTCTCTCTCACTTTTAATGGACAATTTGCCTGATATAGGATTATTGGTTAATAGGTTTTTTTTTCTTTAGTTTAGCACTTTGAATATATCAGTCCACTGCCTTCTGGCCTCCAGAATTTATGATAATGAATCTGCTGACAATTTTATTGAGCATTACTTATATGTGGTAAGTCACTTGTGCTGCTTTCAAAATTCTTTGCCTTTGTCTTTTTAACAGTTTGATTATAATGTGTCTTAGTGTGGGCATTTTTAAGTTCATCTTACTTGGAGTTGATTGAACTTCTTGGATGTTTATATACATGTTTTTCATCAAATTTGTGAAGTTTCTGGCCATTATTTCTTTAAATATTCTCTCCGTTTTTCTCTTTTCTTCTTCTGGGACTCCCACCAACCCATGGGTATCCTGGTCTACGTACTTCATGGTGTCCCATAGGTCCCTTAGGCTCTGTTCACTTTTCTTCAATCTTTTTTATTTCTATTCCTGGGACTAAATAACTTTCATTGTTCTATTTTCAAGTTTACTGATTCTTTTGTCTGATCAAATCTGCCTTGGAATTCCTCTAGTGAATTTTTCATTTCAGTTATTGAAATTTTCAATTCCATAACTTCTTTCTGAGTTCTTTTTAGGTTTTTTTAAATTTCCATTTTGTTAATACATAATTTTCTTGACTTTCTCCATGTCTTCCTTTAGTTCTTGGGCATCTTTAAGGCAGTTGTTTTAAAATATTTGTCCAGTAGATCCACCATCAGATTGTTTTCAGGGAAAATTTCTGTTATTTTATTTTTTTCCTCTGGGCCATTTTTTCCTGTTTCTTTGTATGCCTTGTTAATTTTTGTTGAAAATTAGAAATTCAGTTTAATAATGTGTGTAGCTCTTAAAATCAGATTCTTCCTCTTCCTCAGGATTTGCTGTTTTTTTTTTTGTTTGTTTGTTTGTTTTGTTTTCTTAATTGATTATGGTAGGCTGTCTCTGTGACAAGAATCAACCTGAGAAGCAAACTGAAGATATTCTCAGGTCTTTTTTGAGCCTGTGCCTTCTCCTAGATATGTGCAGTGGCTTTCTGATTTGCTCTGTATATGTGGCTGCTTTTGAGTGTTTTGGTCTTCAATGTCTGCTTCCCAAAAGGGAAAGAGAGAAAAATGCACAGGAAAAAAGGGCAAAGGCTCTTTAAATCCCCTGGAAGTCACTTCAGCTGGGGTGGTGGTGGTGGGGGGTGCTTGCAACAATGGGGTGAGGTGTAACAACAATGGCTGCTGCTTTTTGTCTACATCAATGTGATTAAAAGCAGCAATCATCAGCCAGAGCATAGATCTCAGTATCTGCAGAACAAGGTACTTTTTGCCTACTGTGGCTCAAGCTGTGTGCAAGTTGCTCCAAGGAACACATGCACAGTTGCCTGCCACAGAGCAGAGGGTTGGGGGATAGGTAGCTGCTATTGTGCTAAGGACTGAAATTGGCCAAAATTAATTACAACTTACCATCCAAGCCTTCCCCTGGAAATTGTAAACCTTCAATAGACTCCAGAATTACAAAATAGTTATATCAGACAGTTTCTGCCAGTTCAATTGTTGTCGAGCTGGGGAGACAGACTCTGGTGATTACTACTCTGCTATTTTCCCAGAATCTTGAAAAGTGACTTTGAATGCTTTTTTTTTTCATCTTAAATGGATAAAAGCTACTGAAAAATGTATCGTATCGATTAAGTCTATGGTTCACAAAATTATAGTCCAAGAGGTTTGAGTTGAAGTCCAACTTTAAAAATTGGCAACAAACATAAATTTATATTCTGGCAAACCAGTGTCAGTGTAGTACAAATGCCACCTAGCTTACTAAATTGAAAAATATCTAGCATTTTTAAAGCCAAAGATTTGAAGCATTTTTTTCAGATATAAAATTTCCTATTTTGCTTTTTATTTCTATCCTCTGGTCTGTTCCCAGTTTTTCCTACTCTCTCCTCTTTCTGTTAGTACATTCTCCATTTCCCTTTAAAATGACAGTACAAATAGTCAAATAAACATTTTTGGTCAGATTTCTGGAAATGCATGTATCATAATGACCCAGCCTTTATGTGGCTAAATCATGTAAGAATTATAAGTTTAGGTGTACAAACTCTTCAAAAAGAATAATAATTTATTTTTCTAAAAAGAAGGCAATATGTATTTTTTTAATATGGCAACTCAAACTGAATTTCATATACCCAAAGTTAATTGTTAGAGAAGAAGGGTGAGGAGAAATATTGACAATGTTTTAATGGTACATTAAAGTAAGTACTTGACACTATTTGTTTTGTGTTAAAGGCTTCACAAATTATTTTTTGAGTTTCAAAAAGGAGAAATGGAATAAAATCTAGGAAGGGACAATAATATTTGAACTCCATAATGTGTAACTCAAACTACTTTGTACCTATTTAAGATTGTACAAACCATTCTTTAACTTTTTAAAGATAAGACATAATTGAAATTTACCAGTTGAGGCACATAGTTGGCCACATCATTGGATGGCTGAAAAGTAACTGCAAGGACCAAAACTGGTGAGCTATGATTTGGCATTTTGCTATCGTCTAATAAATCGGAAATTAAATGAATCACCAAATTTAAAAATGTAAACCCAACCTTATGAAGATGATCTGCATCAGAAGAACAAGTTTACCTCTCAACAGCTGTCCTAGTATATCTGTGATAATAAATTGAAGTGATACTAAAGGAATCTTTCAACTCTTATGGAAAAGAAAACATGTACTGGGAGAAATCCCTAAATGGATTTATGAATCTTACTTCTTAAGAGAGAAAAGTGTTGGTCATTTGTGATAAAAAGTTAAGCTGATTTACCATTTTAAAAGTGCATAAGTGTGTTACATAAAGCATTATCTCTCTAAGGGGTTCCCGAAATTCTGTTTAGGCGATAATTCTTACTATACCTCCACTATAAAAATTCAAACGTCATTTTAAAGTCTCCAAGAAGTTCCACCTATGGAGTTTGGTTTAACCAAAGTTTTGTTAGAAAGGAGATATGCTATTCATTCCTTAATTTAATATTTATTATGTGTTAACTCAATGGCAGACACTATGTAAGGTGCCATGATACAGCACAGTTTTTCTCTTCATGAAGCTTACATTCTAATGGGTGAGACCAAGAATAAATGAGTTAACAATATATTTTAAATACACCTACAGGAAATAAATGCAGGTTTTCATAAGTCTAGGAAAGAAATGACCAAGGTGATGTGATAAAGAAAAGTTGGGACTTATTTAGAATGGGTGATCAGGGACACCCTCTCTGAGTAGGTGACATTTAAGCTAGAAATATATTCTTAGACCTAACAGCAGGGCAGTACTGAGAGGGAGAGCCCAAGATGAAGCTGGAGATGTAGCTGCTTCATCTAGACTTATGAAAATCTGCATTTATTTCCTGTAGGTGTATCCTGGAGGGCTTTGTTGGCTATGAGTACAAGTAAAGATTACATTTCATGGCTAACTGAAGCAACTGAAGAATACTAAGCATAGGAATAAAATAATCTGCTTTACATTTTAAAGTAGTATATTACATTTAACAATCACTCCCAGGTTTCTGGCTTTCATAACTGGATGGAGAGTAATGTCATTACTGAGACAGGAAAGACTTGGTGAGGACCTGGTTTATGGGGCAGATCAAGAGTTCTGATGAGATAGCCAAGGAAAAACGTCAAGTAGATAGTTGAATGTAGGAATCTTCCATAAAAAAAGTTTAGTAAGAAAACAAAATTGGGGAATTGACAGCATGTTAATGACATGAGAGTGGTTGAAATCATCAGGAGATGGAGCATAAATACAAAAGAGAACCCAGAACATCTCTATAGACTCCAACATTTAATAGTGGATTAGAGTAAAAGAAGTCAGAAGTAAAACAGAGAAAGATAAGCTTGTGAGGTGGACGAAAAATCAAGACATATATCATACAGGAGGGTTTTCCAGAATGGAGGGATTGGCCAACTCAGTAGAATACAGCTTAAAATTCAAGTAAGCAGAAAAAGTATTGGTGACCTCTCAAGATCAGTTTTAGGGGAATTGAGGGGAAAAGAAGCCACTTTAGAGTTGATTTGAAGGTGTCTAGAATATAAAGTAGAGAAAGTACACATAGAAAGTTTTTTGAGAAGTTTTTCTACAAAGGAATCAAGGAAATGGTGGTACGGGGTAAATGAGGGGTCAAGAGAAGATTTATTAATGAGAGGAAGCAATAGGGCTAATTGGAATGTTCTGGTAGAAGCAAAAAGGTTGGTTATGCAGGAGAAATCAACAAAGGTGAGAGTAGGTGGAGTCTGGAGAGATTGTCTTTTGGGAAGAATAGAGGGAACTCCTCTAACAAGAGGGAAGCAGGAGGAGGTGCGTGCACACACAATTAGGATTGTGTATATAGTAATAGTGGATAAGGCATTTTTCTCTCTGATGGCTTCTGTTTTTTTCAGTTAAATATAAAGAATGGCCATCAGACAATGGTGCGGGGATATGGAGAGGGTTGAGAGAAAATGCTATTATCAGTTAGGGTTCAATTAAAGAGGGAGAACCACTATGGGTAATAAAAATAAGGGATGTATTATAGTGATTAGATCTTACACAATTGTGGGGGCTGGTGTAGAAATCCATGAAAGATGATGCTTTTGTATCTTGTTTTAGGCCTGAAATCATTTTAGTTCAGAAGGGCTGGTAGTTGAGAAGGAAAGATAGAAAGGTGGATATAAAATGAGAGAGAATAAAGACAAACTTGAATGCATGAGAGCAAGCCAGAATCCACAAGGACCAACCGGAACCCATTCTGGACACACTGAAACCTCTGTCTGTCCCTCTAGCCTCGATGTTGAAAGGGTTCTCCTGCAGGGGCGCCTGGTGCCCTGCACCACAGAGTCACATAAGCACCTGGCCCAGTACTCAGAGAAGCTCAAGGAGGTGATCTGGTGAGAGCTGGAAGAAACGTAGTTCAGGTGAGCCAACGAGCGGAGCCAGAAGTTCAGAGGTGTCATGTATGAGCTGCAATAGTGCCTAAATCTCTACACTGACCTCTAAGCTTAATGACTGCGGCTTCATTTCTACTTTCCAAATCTTTCACACATACTCATAGTCAACTGTAACCTGCTACAGGGAAAGGGATTCTGAGAAACATAGTTCCAGCTTAGCTGTGTTCCAGCAGAGCCACCATCATAGTAAAGTAAGCTTAGTAGGGAAACATAGTAATATCGTTTAAATGCCCATTTGGTTTTTTGAGATCATTAAAGTGAAATCAGTCAGGGTGGTTGTTTTCTCAAGCAACATTTTTGAGGAGGTTGAGGATTAATTTTAATGCTAGACCATGGGTTATAGACAGAAGGGGTAAGCTAAGACAGGATAGAACAGAGGGGCAACCAGAACGGAATGTTGATAGGGTTAATCCACTGGAAGACTCAATGTGATTGAAGAACTGTATGAGATCAAGTACCACAGTAAGTGAGTAGCAAAGATATGTCCAAGAACAGAATATTTCAATATCAGAGTTAGAGAAATAGTTACTGAGAAGAAGGTACAGGATGTGACTGTGGCTAGGGGTGGTTGAGGAGGTCAAGTGAGGAGGTCAAGAAACTGAGGAGCTAGAGTCACTCATTTGGATATTGAAGTCACATTGTGGGTGTATTGGGGGACACTGAATGAGGGGCTCACGTGTTTTCCATGAACTAGGGAGGGTGACAGAGCAATAACAGAGACCATGGCTGGGGGTGATGGAATAGGCAAACAGTAAGAGCCCCAAAGGAACACTTTTTTTGTAGGAAGCAGGAGAAGAGGTAATTTGGAAGCAGTAGTGGGAGCTTGGAGGACTGCATGGAAGGGTACATCAGTGTCTGGAGGCAAAAGTTGATGTGGAGAGACTTAGAGATGGAGGAGAAAATAAAGTGATATGCAAGTATATAAGTTATATATTGTTCTAGGCAGAACTGTCACAATTTGCTCATGGAGTGGATATGAAGGATGTGGTACAGGGAGGATTCAAGAATGGCCAGGGAAAAGGAATGTTTGGCATTGGCTAATCCCCTATCTAGAGCTTCAGAAGGCCCCAGTGGAAAGGACTGGGAAGGAGGCAAAGGTATGTGGGGTGGGGCCAGATTAGGATTTGTCTGAAATCACATAGGAAGAGGGGCCAGATGGTTACAGGTGGCCGAGCAGGCTTGGAACTGGGTTGTTACTGCAGTGAATGGGACATGATGCATAGACAGGGTAGATCCTGGAAGATGGTGGCAGATGTTCCTAGCATTAATCCATAATATTTTTATCTACTGAATAGCAGATTCTGGGATTGCACTTCCTAGAGTTCTATAAGGCTATATGGGAATAGTCTTCACTCAGTGGAATGGTGGTGTCCAGAGCAGGAGGCCATGCTTTTGACAATTCTCAGATATTCATTATGCTGAAACAACTGCACAAGAAGGATCTTGTCCCTCCTCTAATTTATCCTCCACCAAAAAAAGCAGACATTCTACAGAGACATGAGCTTAAAAGTGATGGCAGGACCAAAGCCAAAACTTTATTATGTGTGCAGCTGTTTTGTTGAACAAACATGCCATATTGGATATAATCATAAAGCTACTCTATTTCTTATCTACTGTTCCTTTAAATGTATTCTCTAGGTCAAGCCCCATGATTTTTCTAGTCATTTTAGATAATCAAACATCCACTGGTCTCTCCAAGTCACAAAATACAGACTCAGGTTTGTCATTAACATCTCTAGTCCACTGTAGTAATAATAATTTAATAATAACAATAAAAACAGATGTAGGAAGAGGGTAAGGCTAAGGGAAAAGCAGCAGAAAACTTATAACTTGACAAATACTGTTGTGATGATATAGATTCCACACTCTTTGGATTTGTCAAGTTTAAAAGCTGACTTTTCCTTTGACAATGCTTTTTTTTTTTTTTGATTCTTTGGAGACGTCCTATCTGACGTCTCTTGTGCCTTACCTCATGTCTTGACTCAAGTGCCTTTAGTCATTGCTTGACAACCACAAAGTTCAGGAGTAACCTGCTGGCATCTTATCTCCAGTGTATCATGCAATTCTTGCTTTATGCACTGAGAATTTGTTGACCCTGCTGTGTATGACACCTCTGAAAACCTACTTGAAATACACATGTGAGTGTGAGGGAGTTGATGTCCCATGGAAAAATGGTTTTTTCCCCTGTCCCTCATGTGGACAAGGGGGGACAATGTCCCTCATTCTGAGACACATTCTACTTTGCTCCCAGGAGGTCATGGTGCACTTGTGTTCCTCTTGCCCACCATCCAGATCAATAACACACACTCATGTAGGCTTTCCTCCTTTCCTGTTCTTTCTTGCCTTTTTCCCACTCTTTTCTTTCACTCTCCAAAATGAACTCCCTGTATGTAAACCCTTGTCTCAGACTCTGCTTCCTAAGGATAATCCACACAAAGACACACCATCAGTTCCCTTGACATGAGTAAATGCATCCTTCCAGTGGATCCCTAACTAACTCTTATCCTTCTGGCTTCCCACAATATACTTCCCACGTCTTTCTGCTAAATTCTTTTTGCCCCTGCAGAGTCTTATTGGACAGTGTCTAAGATGATCTCTATTTCAGCTCTCTCTCTCCCTCTCTCTCTCTGCAAAGAAGCCCATCTCTGGTTCATAGAAAACTCACAAATCCTAAGTGGCAAAAAACCTGGGCATGCCGGATGGTTCCAGTACACCCATCTTTGTTCTACCACCAGCCAGCCTTTCATATATTAGATTTTTTCAGGAATGAGGATGACACAAAGCCACTGTGGCAGCCAGGCTCAAAGGACTCATATTAAGCTCTCCAAGTGGTTTCTCTAAAACTCATTCTCTGCCCTTCAAGTTCTCCACTTTGAGAACTTGATAGCACCAAAGCAGCTATCTCCAAAGTATTATCTTTTCATTTGATCTTTTTCCCTTATCTCTTCCCACTTTTTTTCATACGATAAAGGTGGATGGTCAACTAAGAATTGCGTAACTGGCCATCAAACATTACCTTTACATGTCCTGCCTAGGTATTGCACAACTTGATTTGAACTGTGACTTCTGTTGTTTTGGGACCTCAGCCAAGAGTATTTCCACTTGATATTATTACATAAATGAAGGAAAACAACTTTATGAGTGCTCTGAGTCTCCAAAATCTGATTACTGGGTATAGAATTGTTTGATTATAATTAATGTTGTGGTATATTTGGAATAACTATAACGATCGATAGTTACTGGTGCTTAAGGAAGAGACAGGGAGATAGAAAACATTAAACTTAAGATCTCTCTCAATTTGGAGAAATAACTGATGGACAAGTAGATACTGAATTTGTGATGTGTGATGGCTCTTCCAGCACTCAAGTCCTTTGTTTAGTTCTTTGTTGGTGATTGAAAATATAATCATTCCCTCATGTGAAGCTGTTTTCACAAACTTGCTGTAACTCTTTCTGTATTTTGGGGCCTCAAAAGAAAGAAAAAATGATCAAACTGATGAAGAGAGAATGGGAAAATAAATGGGGTAATTATGAGCTAGAGTAACAAATACTACTTAGGCATGTACCAATTATTCTGCAAAATCCACAATTTGTGGAAAGAAATCTCAATGTTTACATATTGATCAGCTTTTATTCATACCAAAAGAGAATACTTTGTAATAAAGATTTCTCACTGGTTTGGAAAAAAGTGTATTCCACTAAAGTGTTAGATTACTGCTTCATCTCATCATCTCTTATTTTTACCATCACAACGAAACAGTTTATTTGAAGGCAAATATTGTACTGTATAAATCACTTCATGAATGAATAAGCCTAAAAAGGAGAGAATTGTCCAGGTTCTGTTTACTATCTGGCTATTTATAATAATGTATTGTCTGAAATGAAAGTGGATTTGGGTAACTCTTGCACCAAAGCCACTGACAAAGATTTATATGGCTTACCACAATGAGTCGACTTCCCTTTGAATAATGACAGTGACTAATGCTGTCCCTGTCTTAGTGGAAGCATTTTTTATCTTATCCATGTTTTGTGGAAAGTAATCTTTGGTTTACAGAGTCATGGAACCGGAAAATAAACTTAGAGATCACCTCATTCATTCCCTTGTTATTATGAATGAGAAAACTGAGGCCAGAAAAATTAAATGAAACCCACTGGGCTAATGGCAAAAAATTGTCTAGAGCTCATGCCTTGTAAATTCCAGATCTACTATCCTTTCTACTGATCCATGCTGTGAATGATAACAATTTTTCCTATAAACCTAAAGGAGGCATTATAATATTGATCTCTGAAATAGACACATGCTAGTTAAAATATGGCAGAGTGCTCAAGTTATATGTGAAACATAGGGTTTTTTATTTCCAAAATGAGAGAGGATGTCAGCTCTCAGTTTTTACTTGATATTTGACTGAGAGTTACTTCCCTTATGTTTGCAATCTCACCCAGATTGTGGTGAAGATGAACCAAACCAATGATGTTTATTAATAAGCCTTTGCTCTTTCTAGTTATCCGTAACTATTGCCAAAATCTGATGCTCTGGAATATCCATAATAAACATCTGGGCCACCTCTATAGAAGACAGATCATTAAGCCAGTGGCTCTGTACTCTGTCCTCCCACCCCATTTCTTAATTCTGGATAAGATGAAAACATATCTTTATTCTTGTTGCTTTCCCCTTAAGGTTGTAGTGGCTACACTACCTAAAAATAAGACTTCCTACATTGCAAAGAAACATGTCATAGCTATAGAGGGCTAAATGGCTTTGTTGCTTAAAGAGGCCCTTAGCTATCAGCAGGTGTGTAGCATGGTCTGGTAGTCAGAGAACAAATAACAAGAAACTGATGATGCACCACACCACAAAGTGAAACATTATTTCTGCTGGAGCAAGAGGAAGATTACATCACATATATGGAAAATTTCCCTCCTTTATAATACCACTTTGAACAGCACTGTTTCTGAGAAGTATAGTTGCACCTTGGGTGGGGTATGAGTGAGGTGAAAGCAATTACCTGCTGAATATTGCAACATTGCCAACACACACATATGGAGAGAACTCGAAGCAGGCCAGGCATTAAGTGCCATAATGCACCCTGGAATGAGCCGATGAAGCTCTTCTTGAGGTGATTTTAGAGCAAGTATCCAATCTTTAAGAAATTAAGTTATAAGTTACAATATCCACTTCCCCTCATGGAAAGAGTGAGAAGGGATTTACCCATGATATATCCAACCCCTGTGGAAAAGACATGGAGTGTTCCAGAAAGGGAAATATAGTTGCAATAGGAAGACATTATTCTAATGTTTCCCTCTCTTTTTGAGGGGAAGTAAGTCAAAGAATTAGGGAATACCCACAGGAAAACTCTCTGAAAGGTTTAAGCCTTTGTTCTTTACCTTTAGACCAATGCTTATTAATCTGAGAGGAAGAGGGGATGATTTTGCCCCTTGGGGACTATTTGGCAATGTTTGAAGACATTTTTTATTGTCACAGTTTGGGGAAGAAAGCTGCTGGCATCTAGTGCGTAGAGGCCAGGGATGCTGCTAAGCGCACTGCAGTGCACAGGGCAGCCCCTTACAACGAAGGATTATCCAGCCCCAAATGTCAACAGTTCCAGCAGTCCTAAGGTTGAGAAATCCTACTTAAACTAAGAACAGTCACATTATGTACACTAATTTAAGTTTTTTTCATTATAGTTTAGTTCTCAACCCGTCAGCAGAGTGTGTTTTGCACATGTTGTCTTGTGTTTATGGTGCTATGGAGGATGATCATGAAGGGGCAGCACAGGGAAATGTGGTCTTCCTCGTATCTCCTCTCCTCTGAGGTCTAATGCAGAAGCATGAAAATGGGAGCACAAAATATGTTTAGGTGACCCCAAAATTGGGAGGTCAGGGACCATCTTGGCTTGGGTGTTTTAGTGGGGTGCTTAAAAGTGAAAATCGGAGTAGATTAAGGAACAAAAAGGAAATAGACAAAGCTGGTGCAGACTAGTTTTCCATGACAGTGGAAAGGAAAATTTGACAGTGAGGGGAAAGCAAAATAAAGAGTAGTGTATAGTGGACAATGTGATCCTCGAGAAGACAGGACAGACTTGAACCCGTTTCTGTGCTGAGATGCCAGAACAAGTAGACAGGAGAAGAACGGGAATTCAATCTTGAACACACAGGGAGGTAGTTGCTCTGGAAGAAAGATGTCTTTTATTCTGAGATGGGAGGGGAGAATAAGTTTGATATAAATTGTTATTCATCTAATACACTGTCAATGGGGAGAAACTATGACACAATGGCAGGAAATGCAAATGGCTGCAAGTACTAACAAAAATCTGTATTTTTTGCCAAAAACCTCCAGCTAGTGGAGGTTCTTCAAATATTGGCTGAAAGCACGGATTTTAGAGGTAGACAGACTAGTGAGTACTGGTTCTGACAATTGCTAGCAGAGTGACCTTAAATTATTTCAATCATTTTCTTGGTCTTAGTTCTTTCATTTGTAAACTGTGTGTTATAATTATATTTATTTTATAGCATTTTATGAAAATTAAATGAAATAATACATACAAAGTGCCTGGGACCTGATAGATACTCATATAATTGGGCTGAAAACAAAGTGAGAACCATGGTAGAAATTCAGATACATATATTGAGCAGGCCAACTTCAACACAAGAAATAAAGCACTGGCACCAGTGGAGACTGGCTTGGATTGGCAGCAAACACTGCTGGGAGCCATGTGGGTGTCTGTGAGTTACGGTTGGCCTCCTGGATAGTGGATCTGCATTGACACCCAAAATCTGAGGTGCAACAGAGAGATTGTTGCAGCCTCCAAGACATGTTCTACTTATTTAGATATTCCTGCCTTACTTCCAGGTAAAGATGGTATCTTGAGAGCAGGAAGCTTCCAAATTCCAATTAAAGTGTCAAAGGGCGTATAAGAATTGGGAAATCTTGTATCAGCACTGGAAGCTAAAGAACATCTTTCATATGCAGAAATTTCAAGTACATTTTTGCAAATGGGACTATATTTATTAAAGACATTAAGGACTCACTTATTGAGAAAGTGGTATGGCCTTGAGAATAGAGGAGATCCTGAGGGCATTTTAATAACACCTTGAAACATCGGGTCTATTGTGGTTGAAAGTCCTAGAACCCGAGGGCAGCCACAGTTGAGGCTAGGCGCTGTGGCTGTGCCATATGGCTTGCAGCTGGGTTATGGAGTGGGGGTTTATCCACAAAGTTGAAAGGTGGCTCTTTTTCAACCTGTTTTGGTAGCAAAAAATGAGGCCAGGCCATTTCAGTTCCAGCCCCTCGCACAATGGTTTTGCCATACACACAGAAAAGTATGACCTGAGCTCATATAAAGTCTGAGTAAATCTCTCATCAGGGTGTTTGATCACTGAATGGGCAAAATATTATATGGAATTAAAGCTGAGAGAAGATTAGGAAAAAAAAAAACATGTAAAATATCATGGGATCCATGAGAAATCTATGCACTCTGTTTTGCAGAGAAATAACAGGCCAGATAAAATAGCCATCATTCAAGGATGAATAAACAAGCAAAATAAAACCTCATTATGAGGCATGTGAAAAATTTTTGTAACTTTAAGAAATGAAAATATAGCACTCAAGAGGCAGAGGAAGAGCATACTTTCAAAAAGATTTACTACAGGAAATGAGAATAAATTTTAAACAGCATATGCTTTTGTGATCTAAATAACATTCAAGGACCCCATGAAGCAAGAGATGAAAAATGAGACAAGAAAATATATTGAAGTGAGAGGAAAACTTGTTGAGAAACTAGACTATAGAGAAAGGAAGATGAAATAAGGAAAAATGTTATAAAACTGAATATGAAATCTCAAAATTGAAAATACATTAGAATCAATAAATCGCTTAATTGGCAAAGCTTATAATCAAGTCAGTAATAGAAAGGACAAATCTGAGGCCCTCTTTCAGAATTAAAGGAAAATGAAAATAAGGTTAAAACACTGAGAAAGGAAATGATGGATTTAGAGGGCAGAGAGCGGAAATTCAACATGTAAAAAACTACTGTCTCTAAAGAAGACACCTGAATAAATAGAAAACTAGCAATGATTCTAGAGTATATAGAAAATAACTTTCCTGAACTTAAAAAGGAAGTAAATATTCAGCTCAAATGGGCTTTTGTGGATGAGATAAAATTAATATAAAGAGGCCAATTCCTACGGAAGTGCAGAATTTTAATTTCAAAAAAAGAATCCTGGAAGATAGGAGAAAATAATGCAAAATAAAACAAACAAAACAGCAAACAAGTTAGTTACAAAAGAAGAAAAATCAAGACCAGAAGTTAATAGAGCAATGTCTACAGAGGTGCGGTTTGGGGGGAAAATTAAAACCTAAAAACACTATATCTGTACACGTTGTCATTCACATTTGAAGTCAAGAAGGAAGCATTCTCTGATACAAAATGTCAGAACCTAAATCAAGTAGGTTCTCTTCCTGGAAAAAAAAATCAAAGTTTTCCAGACAACCATGAAATGAGTCCTGTAAAAAAGCCTCGTGGACAAGGAAAGTGTGCTACAAAATGACCGGCAGCATGCACTGAAATACTGTAATATGGGATCAAGTCTGAATTGTTGTAAATATATTGTACTACAACAGAGACTGCAAACTTGATGGATGATTCTTCAAAGAGAAGATATAGAATGTAAATAATCATGTTTAACAAATAAGAAGTTGGGTCTAAATTCCCAGGCAGTGGATTAGAGCAGTAGGAAGGAATGGCATGCGAATGTCTTCATTGTGGCATCGGGGAAGTGATAGACACTGATTACCCTTGACGTGGACACAGACATAGAGTTGTTTATTTTTTATTTTTATTTTTTGGAGGTAGAGTCTCACTCTGTCGCCCAGGCTAGAGTGTAGTGGCATAATCATAGCTCACTGCAACCTCAAACTCCTGGGCTCAAGTGATCCTCCTGCCCTAGCCATCCGGGTAGCTCATAACCTACAGGTGCACGCCACCGGCCAGCACGCCTGGGCAATTTTTCCTATTTTTTTGCAGACACAGGGTCTCACTCTTGCTCAGGCTGGTCTTGAACTCCTAACCTCAAGCTATCCTCCTGCGTCAGCTTCCCAGAGTGCTAGGATTACAGGGGGAGCCACCGTGTCCACTCTGAGTTGTTTATTTTTCAAAGGTAAACTTCAGCAGAATTAAAAACAGGATGCCTTTACATTAGAAGACAGAAAGGTGAAAAGAACATGTATGATAATCAAGGATAAATAACAAAGGAGATAGCAAAAAAACTGAAACAATACAACATGAATCAACTTGAGTAAGCACAAACATGCAATTTATGACAAAAATAATGATTTTGTTATATTAAATGGGAAAGATTAGGTCTTAATCAACAATAATTTCCACCAAAGATACTTAAGAAAGAGTAACTTAGAACAATTAAAAGGATAAGATCGCATTAAAATATGTAACAGCTACCCTCCCCACTGAAAGTTGGAATTACCGTCATATAAGATGAAGTAGATTTTCAAGGAAAAAAAATTAAATGTCTAATAGATAATCTTCTTTTCATTATTGACATGAAGATCTCAACTGAAAATGTATCAGGATTCAACTTTTATGTGCCAAATAGCAGAGTATATAATAAGCATAAAGCAAAAACTGTTAACACGAGAAAGAAGAATGGATTAAAATGAACGCAGAATAAGAAAATAAAGTTTTTTCTGTTTTTCAGAATTAAAGCAGAAAATAAACAACGAAATAGAGGATGTGATAATATAGTCTATTGAACTGATTTTAAAATACTTAAAATTTTATATATATTGGATCATGAAGAAAACATTAGAATTTACTAAAAAGCAGATCTATACAGACAACATTCTTTGATCAAAATGCAATAAGGTTAATAGTTGAATAACAATTTTGAATAATTTTCCCAAGCTTTTGATGGTGACAAAACAAAACATTATCCTTCTATGGAACTCTGGGTCAAATAGAAGATTAAAAATATAATTACTGGCCAGGCGTGGTGGCTCACGCCTGTAATCCTAGCACTCTGGGAGACCGAGGCTGGGGAGCATGGACCAAGGTCAGGAGTTTGAGACCAGCCTGAACAACAGTGAGACCCCGTCTCTACTAAAAATAGAAAGAAATTAATTGGACAACTAAAAAAATACATAGAAAAAATTAGCCGGGCAGGGTGGCACATGCCTTTAGTCCCAGCTCCTCGGGAGCCTGAGGTAGGAGGATTGCCTGAGCCCAGGAGTTTGAGGTTGCTGTGAGCTAGGCTGATGCCATGGCACTCTAGCCTGGGCAACAGAGTGAGACTCTGTCTCAAAAAAATAAATACAAGTATAATTACTAAATATTTAGAAAATTACAATAATAAAAACACTGTATATTCAAACCTATGGTATTTAGTCAAATCTATAATCAAGGGCAAATTCAAAAACGTAGTTTTGTTATTTTTAAATAATAAAAGAAATGAATTAAACCATTAACTTAAAATGCTAAGAGCAAAACAAGATAAACCTAGGGAAAACAGTAGAAGAAATTATTACAGATGAAAGCAGAAATTAAAATTTAGTAAACAAAAAGGAATAGAATAGATGAATCTTAGAGTGGTTCTTTGGAGAAAAGCAAACAATAAATAGAACAAAAAGAATAAAAATGTAGAAAGCTCTATTTATTCTAATCAAGGAAATAATAAGAGAAGACACAAAATTGGGAATAAGAAAGAAGGGGTTATCTCAGATATGAAAACATTTGAAAATCTTGATATAATGAATCATTCTCATTCATATCAAATATGATTATTAACTGATGAAGAAGTAGAAAACATTCTCAAGAAGAAATTGAAAAACATTTCAAGATTTATCTGCTCAGAGCATTTGAAGTATTTCAAGTTTTAGGCAGGGCAAAGTGGCTCATGCCTGTAATCCTAGCACTCTGGGAGGCTGAGGTGGGAGGATCATTCAAGATCAGGAGTTCAAAACCAGCCTGAGCAAGAGCGAGACCCCATCTCTACTAAAAATAGAAAGCAATTCATTGGACAACTAAAAATACATAGAAAAAATTAGCCGGGCATGGTGGCACGTGCCTGTAGTCCCAGCTACTTGGGAGGCTGAGGCAGGAGGATTGCCTGAGCCCAGGAGTTTGAGGTTGCTGTGAGCTAGGCTGATGCCACAGCACTCTAGCCCAGGCAACAGAGTGAGACTCTGTCTCAAAAAAATAAAAAATAAAGTATTTCAAGTTTTAAACAACAAATATTTTTCTGATATTGTTAGCTATTCGAGTGTGTTAAAATTACGTGGGAAAAAATATCCCAATTCAGATACTGGCAAAACCCTAATACCAAAACTGATAAAACTAATACAAAAAGGGAAAAGACAAAATAATCTCACAAATACAGATGCCAAAATCTAAAATGAAATATTCATTATCCAGCTCTTTATGAAATAATACAAAAGAAATTTCTAAAAGATTTTGTTTCAAGAATGAAGGGGTAATTCAATATCACAAATTCATTAATATAATTTTTTGCATCAATATGTCATAGAAGAAAAATAGAGTGATCATCCCAAAATATATTGAAAATTAATATGAAATATGCAACATCCATTTCTAGTAAAGGCACCTGATAACAAGGACCAGAATACGAATAAAGTCTTCTTTACCAAGTTGATACAGAATATTTACCTCAGTACATGATATCTGATAATAAAACTCTAGAAATACTCACGTTAAAGAGCGTTTTTTATTATGATTACTATTCTATCTTGGTCTGCAATTTATTACCCATGAAATTTATTACCAGGCAAAGTAAAAAGGTTTGATTTTGAATCAAAAGCTTAGTTTATCATATCTCAAACAAGAAGCAGTACAATTAATCAAAGTATGTGCCTAAACTACAGACATAGTTTTGTCATCTTAATGGTAGCTTGTTTATGCCAGCAGCAAAGAAGCCTGGAGTGGCGATGACATTGCAAAAGGCATTTTCCACAGCTTGTTGAGAATTGAATATTTTTCCTTGCAAGAATTGGTCCAAAGCCTGGAAGAAGTGATAGTTGGTGAAAGGTCTGGTGAATATGGTGGATGACAGATAGTTTCCAAGTCCAGCCTCTATAGTTTGAGCAGCATTGTTTGTGTAACATGTGGTCGAGCATTGACTTGCAAGAGGATTGATCAATCTTGGCTGCTTAATCGCAAGCATCCTCATCATTTCATCCAATCGGTTGCAATAGACATCCACTGTAATTGATTGATCGGGTTTGATGAAGCTGTAGTGGATAATACCACTGCTGGACCACCAAACAGACACCATTAGCTTTTTCAGATGAATATTCGGGTTTAGATTGTGTTTTGCCACTTCGTCTTTATGCAACCATTGTGCTGAACATTTGGGATTGTCAAAAAGAATCCATTTTTCATCACATGTAACAATACAGTGTAGAAATGGTTCTCCTTTATGTCATGGCAGCAAAGAAAGGCAAGCTTTGAAATGATTTCTCTTTTGACACTCGTTTAATTCATGAGGTACCCATCTATCCAGCTTCTTTACCTTGATGATTTGTTTCAAATGGCCCAATATTGTTGGAATAGTAACATCAAACCTTGCTGCTAATTCACATGTAGTTTGAGATGGATTTGCTTTCACTACAGCTTTCAGCTCATCATTATCCACCTTGGTGTCTAGTCGCCCACGTGGCTCATTTTCAAGATTAAAATCACCACACCAGAACTTCTCAAACCATCCACGTACTGTGCGTTCATTAGCCACATCCTTCCCAAACACTCTGTTGATATTTCGAGCTGTCTGCACAGTATTGGTTCCATGATGGAACTTATACTCAAAAATAACACAAATTTTTTACTTAACTATGGTGTCACAAAAATTGCTCTAAAATGAATTTGAAAGATAATCACAAGCCAAACCATGCATTTGAAAGACTGAATATGTACCTTCACAATAAAAATAAAACAAGAAGTGTGAAGGTGAAATGTCAGTGATATCAATTGTCAAACTTAGTACTTAAGGAAATCGGACATTTCATACTTAATGACCTAATAGTTCATGGCATGTGGAGGCCTTGTGGCTACATTAGTGCCCTTACAAGAGACAAAGCAGAGCTTGCTTCCTCTTTCTCTCTGTCATGTGCAGAAACAGCAAGAAGGTGACTATTTACAAGGCAGGAAGTGGGCCCTCATAAGAACCAGATCGTGGTGACATCCTGATCTCAGATTTCCAACCTTGGGAAGTACAAGAAATAAATGTTTATTGTTAAAGCAAGCCAATCTATGATATTTTGCTATAGCAGTCCAAGAGAACTAAGACAGAAAAAAAGAAATTGGCTCCAAGATCAACATACACAAATCCATGGCTCTTTCATGTGTTAGCAATAACTAAACAAAACTCTAGTAATTTTTTCATTCACAATCTTAACAAAAAATTAATTATTAGGAATGAAATGAGAGAAATATACAAGACCTGGATGTAAAAATATTATAAAACTTAAGGAAACCCTCAATAAATGAAAAGGAGCCCATGTTCCTGGATTGTAAAATTATTACTTCCCTGTAATTTGTTGATAAAATCAATTAAATCTTAGTAAAAAATTCTATAGAAACTCAACAACCCACTTCCAAACTTTGGAAGAGAATACTTTTTAAAAGCCAAGATATTTTTGGAAAAGAACAATGAAAGGGAACTTACCCAACAAAACAGGAAAATAAATTATAATCTATAGTAACGAATAGAATGCTGCAATATTGGCCAGGAACTAAGAATCAACAAGTGGACCAGAAAGAAAAAGAAATCTAGATGCCTACCACATGTGATTCACTAAAAGAAAATTCCATGTGCATTAAAAAACTGTGAAGTGTTTTTTGAAATTTAAAAATATAGAGATAATATTGATAATATTTCCATAAGAAATCACCCCAAAACTGGTTTTGGTCTGAGCTTTCTTACAACATGGCAGCCTCATGCTTCTAACATAATAGTTTAGGGCTCCAAAGATGAGTGTCCCAAATGAATGGGATAGAAGCTGAATGACCTTCTATTATAGCTTAACCTCTAAAACTAACAGTCACCTTATGCCATAGTCTGTTGGTCAACCAATCACTAAGATTGGTCTGGATTCAAGGGGAGTACATTTAGACCTCACCCCTCATTAGGAGGAATGTCAAATAATTTGAAAATATGTTTTAAAATCTTCATATCCTTTCACACCTGGATGGTCTATTGAAGTAGGAATAGCTTTCGATGTGAGACATCCCTTGGTTTGAATCCCATCTTGGTCACTTACTGTTTGGACCTGTTGGAGTAGCTAATAAATTAACATGTGGAAGATATTTGGCATATACCAAATTAAATGCTTAGTATTAGTTAACGTCATTGCTTTAGCTAAAAATAAAGGGGTTATTTGTTTGTTTGAATAAACATTAACCATTTCCATGGCCACTATGAATACATCTTGGACTGCTGTGCTACAGACCAGGAAATTTCAAGAAATGAACAGCAAATATAAATTCCTACAATGTGTGAGTATACAGTGTCAATTAAATTCTTGGGTCTCTTTCACCTTCTTAGAAAGTACAAAAAGTACACGTGTCTGCCCAAAGAATTCTTCACGGTGCGTATTTCCAAATGGGTAATGTATAGTTTCCTACTTTTAGGGTAGTATGGTTTCAAACAAACAAACAAAAAGTCCCTGTCTGAGTTGAATATGTACCTCCCCTTTCTCTTTCTAATCCTTGGCATTGTGTATCTAGAAAACTCAACATTTACATAGAAACCCCTCCCAGGTTTCACCATACAGCTCTGTTTGCTCCTGTTTAGATGGGTGAGCAGGGGCTCATAAAATGCATATCACATCATTATATTATGTTTAAACATTTTTATTTCTCCAGAGAATTTAAAATATACAAACATGTGAGTCTCTGAGGAAATGATCCAAAAAAGATTATAAATACAGCCATAAATGTCAAAGTTCCTAAAACATTTCACTGGCTCTATCTTCAGAAGAAAGTGTTTACACAGAGAGCACACGCCAGCATGTTTTATTATTGTTATTGTGGGCATTAAATGTTACAAATGCAATCTGTTTGACATACACATAAACGATGGTCTCCACAAACCTTTAAGAATCACCTCTAACGCTGCAGAGCTGATTAGGAAGAACAATTCAGTAGGGCAGAGGCAACAGGCTCTCCATAGCAAACGAGACATTGCCATCCCTAGGATACAATTAGGAATTCACTTTCAGTTTTTAGCTTAATAAATGTTTAATTTTTAAATTTTGCTCATTTCAATTGTTGATTTTCTGAAAAGTATTATAACAAGTGGCTAATCATCACTGGGTTTGTTGTTCGATCTGCTCAGGATAATCAAGATCCTTTCTCTTTTCTTAAAAAAGAAGATAGGAAAGGAAGACGGAAGGAAGGGGAAAGAAAGAGAGGAGGGGAAGGAAAGAGTAAGAAACAAGGGAGGAAAGTGGAGAGGGAGGACAAGAAGGAAGGATGGAGAGTACTTTCCAGGGTAGGGTTGTGTTATCTGGAGGCTTCATGTCGGTTTCTGTTACCCTTTAGTGGGTTAGCAGTAAATTATATCTTGTCATGCCCTGCTCTTGTCTAAAGGAAACTGTCCACTCTCAGCTCCAGCTGCCTTCCCCATTTTGTGTAATATAAAGAGAATCTCCTCCCCTAACATACGCTCAATACCAATATCTCTAGAGCTGCACTGTCCAATGGAAATATAATATTAGCCACAAATGCAAGCCACATATGTAATTTTATATTTTCTATTAATAGTAATCACATCAAGAAAAGTAAAAAGAAATGGATGAAATTAATTTTAGTGTATATTTTATTTAACCCAAAATATTATCCATATATCATCAATAGAAACATTTTTACTTTATTTTTTATACTAACTTCTCAAAATCCAATGTATATTTTACACTTGCAGCATGAAGTCTCCCTTAGAACTAGCCACTTTTCCATTAAATCCTATCCTCCTCATTGCACCCTATTCCTCCCTAAACTGAAGCTCCCTGAACTTGAACCAGCTTGAGTTGGGCTCCGCTTCTTAAAACCAGACAAAGGTGAATACAAGGGCAAGTGGAGGGCTTGAGTGAAGTGCCTTATTTATTTATTTACTGTCTTCCGAGGAATTATTTGGTATGGCACCAGATAAAATGTTTGGGATTATTTGTGCTTTATGGAATGATAGAGTTTGTTTTTCCTATAATGTACCCCTATTTGATTACATTTTGTTTGCAAAAATACTGATCCAATGCAATTGCAATATTTTATCAGCCAACTCAGAGAGTTCCTCTTAATAATGCCCTTTGAGACTATTATGAAAGTTGTTAACATTAAACTGCCCTAGCGAGGTGCTGTCTTTGATACCGTATAATTTCATTAATTTAAATCCAACTAAAGATCAAATTTTCCAATTCATCTAAGCCATTTATTAGCCTTAGCTTTCTTGGTGATTAACTTTGATGACAACAGCATTTCATACAATGTATGAACATAAAACTCTGCTTCTTAAATTATAGTTGGATTATCTTTTGATAAACATTTTACTTGGGAGCATTTAGAGAAACTACGAGTCTACAAGTTAATGATCCAAGCCTCAGTTTACCTATTAATTAAATGAAAGAATTTATTGACTATAAAATGTGCTGAAAACAACAGATCTTTATATTTATGAGTGGTCTATATATGCAATATGGCACAAGTAAATGATTGTTTTAAAAATTATCCTAATGCCATTGGTGGTGTTTTAAAAGTAATACAATTGCCAGGCCAAAAAAAAAAAAAAAATACTTCTTGTTGTTTTTATTTATTTTTACTTTATTTTATTGTTTTTTTGTTTATTTTTAAAGACAAGGTCTCGCTCTGTTGTCCAGACTATAGTATGATGGCACGATCATAGCTCACTGCAGCCTCAAACTCCTAGGCTCAAATCATTCTCCTGCCTCAGCATCCTGAGTAGCTGGGACCACAAGCCTGCACCACCATGCCTGGCTAATTTTCAAAAATTTTCTGTAGAGACAAGACCTCACTATTGCCCAGGTTGGTCTCAAACTTCTGGGCTCAAGTGATCCTCCCACCTCAGCTTCTCAAAGTGCTGGGATTACAGGCATGAGCCACTGTGCCCAACCTTTATTATTTTTAGAATTTACTGTAATTATAATTATTTCCTCATCTCTGACTTTATACGTTCAACAGGGTCAGAACTAGAATCTCAAGTACAAAGTGGAAGAAGTGTCCAAAACTTCAGTAATCAAGATAAACAATATTTTAATGCAATATTTTTAAAAATAAAAATTAATACAAAAATTTATAATGGAAAAGTGTTGGAATTTTAAATAAAGACAAGGTCAGAGATTGCAGTATGCAGAGAACACTGTCCCAGGACCATTAATAAGATTCAGATTACCGAACCGCATTATTGCGGTTTGTATATACTTTCAGAAGAATCCACCATATATAGAATTCAATCAATTTCAAGCTTTTAAATAATCACTGGGTTCTAGTATCTTTTATGTATCATTGTTTTCTCAATCTTCACACTTTGGGGTTCTCCCCAAATATTATATTAGGAAATTCAAATGTGTTTCACTCTTTAGATCAAAATTAAAGAAGCATTCTGTTGATGCTGCATGATTCTGAATAACTGTGAAACCTACTTTTAGGCAGTGTATAAATAACATGTTTGAGAATAGAAATCTATGAATAGTTCTTTGAGTGAAAGAACGGTGTAGCCAATTTCACTCCATTGAGGTAACACTAAACAAGACGAGCTTGTTTTATTTCATACAAAGGAATGACCAAATTAAGCATGAGAAAATGTGACAAGATTTTCAATCATGGTTTTTTTTCCGGCTTGAATTTTTACTCCTCCGTGCCACTAGAAATAGAATTCTCAAAACAGCCGTCTTCTCTTTCATGAGCCTTGGAAAAATCAGTTTGATCTACACTTTATTAGTGGTCTCCTGATTCCTTGGGTCTTTCATTAGTGTTTTTAGATCATTTCTCAGACCAAATGGGAAAAAGGAAATGGTAAGGATGGTAGTATAGGGTGCTAACATCTAAGTTAGACCTTCTTGAACTTTATAATTCTCTGGGATCTTGTTAAAATACAGGTTTCTGGGATGGGGCCTGAAATTCTGCATTTCTAACAAGTTCCCAGGTGATGCTCAAGTTGCTGTCTCATGGACCACACTTTGAGTAGCAAGAACCTATGCTACTTGTGAGTTTTTGTTGTTGCTTTTGAGATTAAATGTTTAAAGAATTATTCACCTGGAAAAGTAAGTTAAGTCTGAGATCTATAATATAATAAGGTCCTGAAGAGTAGAAATTTTGTCTTGTTTGTTCTTACACTCTTAGTTCATAGAACACTGGAGGTCATAATGAAGGTACTTAAATGTTATTGTTGTCGAATGAATGAATAAATGAAATTCATGGCCAATTTTATTATAGAGCAGAGCAAAGGTTCTCAAGTTTTTGGGGGGCCATGGATCCTACTCTCTTTGGCAATTTGGTAAAATCTACAGACCCCTTGTTAGGATAATGTTTTTAAATGCATAAAATGTATGTATAGGAATTATAAAAGAAGTCAGTTATATGGAATTATGGTTATTAAAATATACAAAGTCAAATGTGTGACATAATAACGTATGTGCTTTTAAAAAAATATAGCAGTGGATCTAATAATACAATTTTGAAGAAGTGAAGCATATAAATAATGTTTTCAAGTATCTACAACAGCTATAATTTGATAGGAAAATATCTGTGATTTATTTTAGTGATAAAGAGTCAGGAACTGCTAATGGTACTATAGATTGTTGCTTATATTTGTAATTGAAGAATATGCTAAATCTCAGTTGCAAGCAAGAGAATAATGTGATTGTTTTCACATACAAGTTCACAGACATCCTGAGTTCCATCCATGTCCTGTTGGGGTCTGTGAACACTAGTATAAGAATCTGATTTTAGATAGTCCATGAGTTTTGTTTGTCAAGCTTTTCCAGTGTTGGCTGAAATTTGTTTCATGAAAATAAAAAAATACAGTAATACTTAGTGATTATTTTATTTTACCCAATGAAGTGTCTAAGGTTTGACATATTATTCATAGTACTTCAACTTGCAAAAATCTGAAACAGCTTTTCCAGTGACTATTTTCCTCCCTTCTAATCTTGTCTACTACAGTGACAAAAATACAATGGATACCTTTATTCACTGAATAAACAACTCACAAATGCAACTTTGTAAAGTGCATTCCCATGAAACGGATCCATAAACCCGGTAAGCACACCAAGACCCCATCAGGAATATTTGAACTAAATCTTAATTTGTTATTCACGAACACTTCACGTGGCCCTCTAAATGAATTATGTGCTGCCTCATTGACAAGAAATGTAACAGACTACACATTCGAGAAAAAGAACAGGGCTTGTGGGATTGTTTTATTGAACAATTTCACAGGTGTTAACAATAGAGGTGGGGTGAAGAGTTTCAACTGAAAGAAGGTAACTCTGAGACTGCAGGGTTATTCAAACACCTGTTGGCAAGTTTTGCTCTTTCCTCTACCTAGTTTCCTTTGTAATGATTTTGTAGGAACACCTTGTTCGTCTTTTCTTTCAGAAGTCAGAAACTGAGGAGAGAGGAGAAGAGAAGGAAAGAGGGAGGGAACTAGCAAGCATTCGAGTTTGGCACGTTGTCAATGGCAGCCGGACCCCTGGAGCAAAAGTCTCAAACTTGGAGCCTTAAGGCTGGCTATGGGAGCAAATGAATTCTGTTTGGCTCATACAGCATTAATAAAAATTGACTTTGAATGCCCTTGGGCAGCAGTGTGCGGGTAAATGTTTAATAACCAACTCTCTAAGGGGCAGAAGAGGAGTGAAAGCCCTGATTTGTAGTGTTTGCCACTTTCTGGGGTGTAAGATGAGGACATGAAAGGGGATTTGAGAGGAGATGTGCCCCCCGGCCCTCTGCACGCTGGCTCCAGGGCACCACTGCTTTTCAGCGGGCCGGGTACTGTCTCGTGTTCCCACCTCTTCGTGGGATCTTCCACCCTGCCCACTCCCCCCTCTGAAACCCCCTCCTTGGTGCCTGTGGGCCCTGGAATTCGTGACTCCCGCCTAGAGCTTTTCTGGGCTCCTGACGTTGGTCACAAAGCTAGAGTGAGGAACGTGCCGGCTATTTTGAGGTGTGATCAGAGACTTGCGTTCATTGTGAAGAAAGCCAGGGGATTTGGCAGAAAAAAGCAAGGATTGAGCCTGGGATGCCACAGCTATGGGAAATGTGGCTTGGGTGTCACTTGATTGGCTGCTGCCTGTCCCTGTGTTCCCATCTGTCAGAAACAGCTGGGAGGTCACAACGAAACGAAAGGTGGAAAATAAGTTGAAAAAGTAATGGGGCCACACAGGAAAAAAAAATATTACTATTATTTCTTCCTCTCAGCTTCCCCACTCCACTAAATGAGACGTTCTGCGAGGATTGGATACTATTTCTATCTTTTCACACTTCTCTTGCTAATGTTCAGTGGGCTTCTGAAATCTGATATAAATGTGCAGACGATGTGGAAACTGATCAAGAGGCAGATTTATATTAAAAGTTATATACATATATTCTACCACCAATTTTAATGATGCAATTTTGGTGGTGATCAGCTGCTTAAAATGAAATAAAGACTTAAGAACATATTACTTAAAAATCATATCATGTGTCTTTTTGCTTCACATTTAAACCAGAAAACAAAATCTAGATTCACTGGTAGTAATGCTTAGAAAAGAAGTAAAAGATTTTGTTCAGAGCTCCCAAATTGGTAGATTACGATCGAGTTCCAAACCAGTTACCAACGAGAGCAAACTCCCACCAACTTCCCTCCCCCTGCCTGACATACACTTCCCTCCTGTCTGATTTATAGAGACCTTATGTTAGGGAGGGAGGAATGAGGCCAACAGCCCCCTGCACCCCCTCCCTCACCTCACCCCCTGACAAGTTACTGTCAACACCCTGGAGACATTCGCAGAAGGTTCCTAACAGGAAACCTGGGGACTCTGTTCGATCCCAGGGCTGTGTCTCACTTCCTCTTTGAGTCCTCACTCTGGCTTCAGTAGCCACCTCCTGCCCCGCCTACTACCAGAGGGACAAGAGGCAGGCAGCAAGATTTGAATACTCATTTAAAGAGTACTTTAAGGGTACTTCAGGAAAACAGCAAATCAGTTTTAATAATGATAATAAGAATTCTAGAAGCCATCTCTTACCACTTCGTAGTTGGCACATTATCTCATGTAATTCCTTCCTCAGATGGTCGGACGTCAGCCTGAATGTGGGGACGAGATGGACTATTATGAACACTTAGGCAAAAAAAGCTATGATGTTAAGTGAAGTTCTATCCAGCTGTTTCCGGGCTTGGCACTAACCTCCCCACCTTGGATACCCAGCCTGGCTAATTCCTACTCGTCTTTCAAAACTTAGCACAGACACTGTATCTTTCGGGAAACTTCCATGTTAGCTTCTCCACTGGCACCGTTTTGGGTGTACTCCTGTATTCCTACAAGTCTCTCTCATTGCGGTTACCACAGTATATATGGCCCATCTATCCCAGCCCGGCTGTACGTTCCTTGAGAGTAGAGAATGCAACTTGTTCATCTCTGTGGCCCTCAATCTTATTTTTTTGCCTTGTAGTTATCAAGTGCTCTAAAAAGTTTGTGAATGAATGAATGCTGAAGGGATACTATAATAAATAAAAAGAAATTAGATGGAATTCATAGGAGAAAGGGGTTTTAAGCAGAATTTTAAATAATACAATGTTTGGAGTAAGAAGATATGTTTTCACATGGAAATGAGGAAGTAAACAAGATGTATGTTGTTAAATTTAGCCTAAAGCTGCCTCTTTGTTAAGTTGAGCCTAAAGGCTTTTCTATACACAGTGAACTGTAACCTACGTGGATGTGTAAACAGACCATAACTTAACTCTTGTACCAATCGCCAAGTTTCAGCCAATGAGAGGTGGCCAACTGTTCAAACCACCTTCAAATAAGCCAGATGCTGAGATGTAACCAATCCAGCTGTTTCTGGCCCTCACTTCTGTTTTCTGTGCATCACTTTCCTTTTTCTGTCCATAAATTCTCTCTGACCACACTGCAGCACCAAAACCTCTCTGAACCTATTCTGGGTTGGGGGGTGGTGCCTGATTCCCAAATCACACTTTGCTCAACTTAACTCTTTTAAATTTAATTTATATGAAGTTTCTCCTTTAACAATGTTGAGGGCAGTGTTTCATTTTGTTTAGCTAGGGTCTGACTTCCAGATAAACATGGAATAAGGGCCAAATAGCAGGGAGGGCCATTGGTGGATGGTTATTTTGAAACCAATGTGCAAAGAAATGTAGTCAGGACAAGGAGCTGCTGACACCGCATTGGATCTCAATGTGCCACAGATCTTGAAAGCCCAAATGTATTCTAGACTCTCTTGCAAACTTACGATCCCAAGAGAGTTATGGTCACACGAGAAAGGAATGAAGAAAACCTTTGGTTCCAGGTTTCCTTTGGGGCTGCCTCACTCAGTTTTACTTCTGATGGGAAAATGAACCTGCTCTGGAAGTCCACATTTCTCCTTCATCCTTTGGAAAATAAAATTCAGCTTCACATAAGTATGTTCACATTTTCATTAAATTATCAGTGGCATCAGAAAATGGTCCTGTTTTTGCTTTCTGCTAAATTTTATCTTTTGTGAAAATCATGAGTAGTTTCTTCAGCTGGTGGGTAGAACAGCTTGATACCTCTGAAAATCCCTTATGTCTCAGAGTCTTTGTTCTCCCATTAAACATTTTTGAGAAGAGTAACTCTCTTTTCTCCTATGTACACACACACACACACACACACACACACACACACACACACACACCCTTACACACGCTTCTTATGTCATTAATGAGGTATCTTAGTATCCTCTACAGCAGGCCAGCAATGTGTTTTTTTTAAATCTTCGCTTTTCATAGATTTCGTTGCTGTGTTGTTAAAGAAGACCACAGGAAACCACATCTGGCTCCAGCAGTAGCTAACCAAAAACCTGTATTGCTTCTTCAACTCCCCTCCCCTCCCTACTCTATCTGTTAAGAATGCCTGCCCCTTTCTATCTAATTTATTCTCTTAAGGAATTTGCTATTTTTCTCCCAAGGGGAGGAGAAAAACTCACTCTTCAAGATGTTACTTTGTTTACTCCAGTTAATTATTTAAGAGGATTCTATAAGCCCTCACCACTCAACCTTCACATTCCACACAGAAACAAAGATAATTCAGAAGGCTGAGAAACTTTATGCAAATTGAGATTTTTTTTTTCAGAGCTGAAAAGAGCACCTACCCTCCTCTGCCTGGTGAGGGTTGGATGTCAGGGCACAACGGTGCTGGGTAGCTCCAAATCAGGTGGTGGTGGGGATTTTGGCCACAAACATGGGGCCATTTGTGGAACATGTAAACAACTATTAATACTATAGCATTAATCTATTGCTTCTGCAGATTATTTCTAATGCAGACTTGCTGACTTGTACATGTATAATACATAGACACATCCATAAAAGTTTAATGCCTTCAGAGTAGTGCATTCACCCACAACACTGCGTGTTGACACATTTTCACTCTTCTTAACACTGCTTCCTGAAGAAGTCAACAGGATGTCAAGGTGACACAATTGAGAATGACACTGAAGGGATGGCCAGAAAATTAACTTTTCAAAACTTTTTTGTCAGATGTTTAGATAGACATTCAGTAAATTGTGTGGTGGTCACAAACGTTGCTTTAGTTTATTTTGAAAACTGAATCCTAAATTACCAATAGGAGCTGCAGAAGAACCTGTCTACACTGCAAGGTCAAATTACACTGAGTTCACAAGGCCAGTATGAAGAGTACCCTGTGGTAAAGAATAGGATTTGGGGCTGAAAGCATTGTGCTATTTGACAGAGTATAGTCAACATAAATGAGAAATTTCAACCTACACATTAATTTCAAAATTAACACAACGAAAAGGAGATGAATAGAGGAATAACAGTGACTTTTTGCAGGATCTGAGCCCTGAAGTTTTGGGCATATACTATTCCTTCCACTGTCTTTTTAGAGCAGTTGAGGCAAGAGCTCACCCTTACCTGGCTCTCAAATTCTGAGTATGATAAGCTCTCAATTCCTTTTAGGAAAGATGGAACACAACAGAAAAATATTCCAAATCATTTTTTCTTCACCATTTGATGATTGGAAACTAGCCTCACTCATGGTTTGTTTGGATTTTCGTTTTTGTTTTGTTTTTTTAAAGCATTTGAATACATTCTGCTTTTTCTGCTTCTGTGTGTCAGTTGCAGAAATGGAAGTTGGAAGCAGCAGACTCCATCAGTCGTCTACCCCCAAACAGTCTCTGAAATTTCTGTTCCTCTCTGGATAGTGGATGTTCAGTCATTTTGCAGCACTCAGCTCGGCTCTAATAACAGCTCTATTATGGCCCTGTGGCCTTTGTCGTAACATTTATTTTCAGGTCTGCCATGTGTTGGGCGTCCATAACAGCCGGGCTGACTATCACTTTGTGGCTCCAAAGGCGTCGGCAGTGAGAGAGATCTGGACTCTTACAAAGTGTGATGGAATTGGCTGGATTTCATGTGACAAGCTCAGATGATGGTCCTTTGTCCAGAGCAAGCATGAAAGAAATAGAAAGGCATGATATAGGCACTATTTCCTAAGAACAGGTAAAGGACAATTTATGGTGATTTTTTTGGGGGGCGGATTAAAGCTCAATTTTTTCTTGCTCTCAAAGCTCTGTCAATTAGATAGGCAGCTTGCTTTACTGGGAATTTTCTTGGGACCAATATTTGTAAAGGAACTTACTGCTCAAGTGAAGCTGGATCCAACTTATGTCTGAAGCTAACGTTTAGATAACACCTTAGCAATGTATCCTCTTTTGCATCAGTTATGATCACATTCCCCTAGAATCTAGGCTTAATATCTTTTTATGGAGATTTTAGAATCACCTGCTTAGGGGTAAGTATATACATTACCTATATCTATCAGTGATTAACAAATTAATAGATACTACCTCTTTTCTTTTTGCCTAATAACTATTTGTTTAATAATTGCACTTTTAGCACATCATATTGAAATTTTATCACATAAAAGGATATGTGGAAATGCCTAAAACATTGGCCTTGAGAAAAAAGTAAAAAAGTAATTTTAATTTATCACTTAATTCACACTTATGTAGAAATGTCATTTAGCCAAGGAATCCTCCCTTGACAGCCTTTCCAAACCATGTCCCTTCCCATTTCCACACCGTGCCCCATTTCACCTGCTTCATTTCCCCTATTTCAGAGCTTATATCAGTCAGGGCTTTCCAGAGACACACAACCAATAGGATGTATCTATATGTGAGTGTATAGATGTATTTTAAGGGATTGGCTTATGCAATTGAGGGGGCTGGCAAGTTTGTATTTGTAGGACAGGCCAGTGAGCTAGAAGGATTTCTATGTTATAATCTTGAGACAAAATTCCTTTTCTTGTAGAAAAATCTCAGCTTTTGTTTTTAACACCTTCAACTGATTGGATGAAGCCCACCCACATTATTGAGTGCAATTTCCTTTATTTAAAAGCAACTGATTGCAGATGTTAATCATATTTACAAAATCCCTTCATATTAACATCTAGACTAGTGTTTGGCCAAACAACTGGGCACCATTGCCTAGCCAAATTGTCACATAAAATTTAACCATCACAGTACTCACCATCTTGTGGCATTATATGGACATCGATTTACTTGTTTATAGCAAGTGTCCTTCACTAGAATGCAAGGCCCACCAAAGCAAGAACATTGTTTGGTTCAATACCATATTTCATTGCCTATAATAGTACCTGACACACAGTAAACACTGGATAAGTTAATAAATCGGACGACTTTCTTGTCTCACATGAAACGAGCTCTTTAGACCAGAGAGTCACGAATTGCATTTTGACAGTGCAGCCATTTAACAAAGAGATGTCAACTATTGAGTAGTTTATAGAAAACGCCCCTTCTGATGTGCTGATACGTACTTGTTCAAGTTCTCAGAGTGAGCAGAAGACCTGATCCTTGAGTCTCAATTCTGCAACAGGAAATACTGACAACTGATGAGAAAGAGCTAGTCGATTTTCATCAATCAATACGTAATTCCAATAGCAAGTATTTAATTTGTGTGAGACAGAAGAAAACTTACGTTGGAACTTACTTTTGTGTTTTGCAAAATAGTAAACAAGTCCTATAGTGAATTATCATTCAGTACAACAATATAGCACATCAAAATACCTACTCACCTACGTAACTTATAACTTTGTTAACTTTGAGTTTTGAGGGCTAATTTTACAGTTTTCATGGAGAATGTTAAGAACTTCCTATATGTCTTCATGAAAGGATTTTTTTTTCCTTAGTTAATTTGATAGAGTGGGAAGAGATGGAAATGACAAACATCAAGGGACTCTGGAGCTTTAGACCAAGCACCTGGCATAATGTAAAACACAACATACCCTGGAGACAAAGTCAGATGGTCCAGAGACAACACATTTTTCAAATTGTGGTATGGGTTTGCCAAGACGAGATTAAGAAAGTCAGGTTTCCCAGATAGCAGAAAGATATGAGTTTATTTGATCTTTATAGTTATTAAAATATTTTGCAAAAATGGACCCTACAGCCTTTCTAGACTTTGGGATTTAAGAATGTGACTAACATTCTGGACTTGGGAAATCTTATTGTTAGCTTTTTAACTTAGTTATGGGAAGATGTATGGATTTCAGTATTCCACCATAGCTAACTTTATAGTCCTCGATCCCAACTGTTTACAAAGATCTTTTTCACATTTATCGTCCCAGTTGAACCTGGTGACATCTCTTTGAGATAAGCAGAATAATAGTATTACCCTATTTCACCACAGTGGAAACTGAGGCTCTGGACAGGTTACCCAGTAGAGGTCACACAGTTAGGAAGTGATGGTATTAGGGTTGAATCCCCAGTCTTAAGAGCTTTCCAAACCCTCCTTTTTCGTGAAGGGCTAAGATTATCAAAGCATAAACCTTTTGACTGTTTAGGACTAAATGATAGATGAGTTGGTTATTTTGTAAACTGAGCTGCTCAATATTTTCCCAATAATGAATCTAAGAGTTTTCTTAGGATATAAGAGTCTCTTTGTCTTGTAACTATTTAGGAAATGTTTTATTCTAGCAGATTGTGTGAACAATTTCTTGCTTCCTGTGTCACAGACTTCTCGACATTAACTATTACCACGTGTAATATGACTACCTTTCTGTTTCATATAGAATCTCAAGGAAATATTTTTCCCCAAAAGTCATAGTTTCTCCAGTGGTCAACTCATTTTTTTTTCCTGATTTATCCTTTAAAGTCTATTTCATAAGGCTTTTGTGTGTGTGTGTGTTTTATTTGTGTTTGTTTTGGTCTGTTTCTTCCTTTGATTTTGTACAACCAACCTGGCACCTTTTTTTTGAGGTTGAGGTTTGCGGCTGAGGTAAAGTGAGGCAGAGGATGGAGGGTTTGGAACTGAGGAGGTTAAGGAACTGAAACTAGAGGGTTTAATAATAGGCATCAATGTTGCCAACCAAGACTGGGCGGCACCCTGAGCAAGGGCACTCTGGGACGGAGATGTGGGTGGTACGACAGACCCTGAGTCTGGGGGTCCATGAAGCAACTGGGGCTCAGAGCCCGACATTGCAGCCCCCGTCCCTGCCTGCACGGAGACTGTGGAACTATCCTCCTGGTGATCTTGACAGGCTGGCGTTTTTGAATCCTGGTAGTCCTATTCATTGCAAGAGACCCTGTGCTTCTGGGTGTCCCTGCAGGGAGAGACTGTGCCTACCTGCATTTGCCCTGAAGTGCTTGTTTGTTCACTACCCAGATTCCCAAATATCGTCAAGCCTCCCCTGTTGTGCCAGCCTGAGCCTCTCATTTAGAGAGGAGTGTGATGCCGCTATCCATTTTGCAGTCTTTGTGCACATCAAAACAAACAAACAGAGACCCAAACACACCCCAGCAGGCTTATTGTCAGAGAATTAGCTCCCACGCTGGCGCAGCCAGACGAATTCAGATAAGAATAGCTTAAAATAAATCCTCCCAGGCAAACTGGTCACAGGCCAGAGAGCTATGGGATAACTTCTGGCTACAACCACATTCTGTACACATGTTCTGTTATCCTAAAAGATTTTATTTTATATTTTTTTAAGGGAGCCAGAGATAAAAGGGAAACGAATTATAATTGCCTTCTCCTCACTGAAACCTGGGGGTAGTCGAGGAAATATTTGGTTAAGAAGTCAGACAGCATGGTTGAACATTCAAGAGCACCTGTTTATGATTATTTTTTGCCTCCAGGTAAATAGAAATTTGATCTTCTACTGCTGGAGGCTGCTCCTTCCTAGAAACATTAACCACACGCACCAGTTGGAAGGCATTCCACTCCTAGGTCAAGCCTGTGGCTCCCACCTCTGTAAATATCTGGTCCTCCTCTGTAACCTTGAAAGCTACCTATGAACACTCCTTGACACTTGGCGCCAGTTTAACATAATAAACATCTTTGGGGACAACTTCAGTAATTACAAAAAGAAAAATCATTTTCATCTTGTAGCCAGCTCGGGTGGATTCAAAGCTGGTGCCTAGATTTTCCTTAAATAACTCTTCCTTCAGGGAAATCTGAATCTAACATTGTGACATTGCATTTGTCAGTTTCAAATTATTGTAACTATTATTTCGACATTCCCAAGTCTGGCTGTGTGGATAGACAGTGACCCAGCAAGGGAACAAGGCGTAGAATCAGGAGTAAGATGAATGCTTTTCAGCTGGTGACACAGAAAACATGTATGAGCCTGGCTCGTGGCTGTTCTGTTTTCTTTCTCAGTGAATTTTTATAAGCTGGAAGTCACCTTGATTGTCTAATATGCAAAAGGGGTTATGATGGCAATGAGCCTTGATCCATTTTATGGACCAATAAGTGAAACTATTTTTCCAAACATACATTTATAGATCAAAAGCTAGCTTTCTCTTAGCACCACCAGTCCCCAGTCCAAGAGGCCTCAATTCATTCTGTAGTTATAAGGTTGAACAAGAGTGTCACAAATAATAAAGGGGCAGTATTTATTGGGTCAAACAGACCTACATTTAAGTCTTAACCCCTGCGTGGTCTTGAGCAGGTAAGTAACTTAACATTCGATGCTTTAGTTTTGTCATTTATAAAATGATCATAACATTTTCTACTTTGCAGAGTTACTATGGGCATTCAATAAGATAATGTATACAAAAATTAGTATAATGTATGTTTGATAACAGGAAGAGGATGTAATAATAATTGAGCCCTGACTATGTATAAGGCAGATGCTGAATTCTTTATAAAGAGTAACTCATTTAATCCTGAAAACAAACCTATGACATAGGACCTATTATGAAGATCCATTTTTCACACAGAAACACAAAGAGATCTGGCATATTAGAGGTGAGAAGAGAGATGTAAGAATAAGCTGTGTGCATAAGAATAAAAAGCGTGATGATGATGATGGTGGCCGTGGTAGTGGTGGCGGCAACTAGCGTTGCTGAATGTTTAATAAGTAAGTACCAGGTCTTGTGCTAGTTCTTTTAGCATGTATTATCTTGTTCATGCCTTATGTTAATAATTAATGTAAGAGATAAGGTACAATTGTTAGTCCCCTTTTATACTGAAGAAAACAGAAATACAGAGAGTATTACAAACTTGCCCAAGGTCACAGGGCTGGTCAGTGGTGAGACTGGCACTTAAATTTAGCTCTGACTCCAGAGGCTGTGCTCACAGCCCCTAGCCCAAGAATTCTCAGTGTGGGCCCCAAAAGCAGTGTCAGCATTGCCTGGGAATTTATAAGAAAGGCAAATTCTCAGGCTCCACCTAAGACCTACTGAATGAGGAACTCTGGGGTGGAGTCCAGCAACGTGTGTTTAAGCCCCCGAGGGGATTCTGATGCCCACTCCAGTTTGAGAACCTTGCATTGCACTCTGTGGCTTCCCTCAAGGGGACCGCTTAAGGCTTGGTGAGCCTAACCTATTGCATGATTTGCTCTTTTCAGTTGGATTTAGCCTTTGCGTCTCGCTATCTCCACAGCAAAATTTCAGCCTCCCATTCCTTCTGGCCTCCATTGTTTGCTCCTTGCTCACCCTATCACTATGTGGTGCCAGTGACAAAAGACCTTTAGGAGCAGGATGCGTGTCGTAAGTGATCCTCCCTTGTGGAAATGTTGTTACGCACATTCTACTGGAAGTGACCAGCAAGATTGCACCTCACACCCCGTTAGCTGTGTGTGGTCAACTGAGTGCACGTCCTGTGCCTCAGTGTTCTCAGCTGTACAAAAGAGATAATCACACCACCTACTTCGAAAGGATGTGATGAAGATTAAGTGCAACTATCCATCCACGTGTGGAGTGTGAACCCCGTGCTTAGCATATTTAATTCCATGATAAACATTAGCTATTATTATTAGGAAAAAAAACTTTCTGAAAAGAATTGGGCATCATTCTAAAAGATCTGTTTAGGACAAAGACAATTTTATATTCAAATGTACAGAGACAAACCCCTGAGAAGGGCAGTCAGTGGCACAAGTATGTGATTCCCAGGTACCATGCATTCCAGAAAAGCCTGAGTAGGAAGTAACTGACCTTGATCTGGAAAATGGTGATTTGTCTATTCTATGATTCAGTAAAAGCCGCAGACTCTGTCTAAACAGGCTGTGAGTAAATAGGGAACTGTGGATTTAACTGCTCTGAGTCACTAATGAGTGATAAAGAAAGACGTGGATACACTTTCAAATCCATTTTTTTCCTTTTAATTCCACCAGGGCAAACTCCCTGTAAACAGCTCATTAGTTAAAACACTTGAGTAGAAACGCACAAGCAAGGATAATGGGGTTTGTTCACCAGCCGGCCTTTCCCCTCCTTACCTAACTGCTTTCCACTTCTATTTAAAGGCAGGAAAAGCTGAAGCACTCCGCAGCATGAGCACTGTCAGAGAGCCAACTGCTAAAAGCCTTGGGAGGTGTCGCTTGACCCTGTGAAAAGTGCAGAGCATGCAGCAGGCGCTGCTGGAGGGGTCAGGACAGTCTGAGAGGGAGGTGGCATCTGTGCCCTATTGATTTCCCCTAAATGCTTTTATTATCCAGAAGATAAACCCAAGGCTCTTTTCTAGGGTATTGTGTGCCCTGTCCCTCTGTCATGGGAAACCTAAGCGATAGTGTATTAGTTTGCTAGGGCTGCTGCAACAAGGACCGCAAACTGGGCGGCCTAAACAGCAGAATTTCATTGTCTCACAATTCTGGAGACACGAGGCCGAATCAAGGTGTCAGCAGCGTTGGCTCCTTCTGCCGGCTGTGAAGGAGAAGCTATTCCATGCCTCACTCCTGGCTTCTGGTGGTTTGTTGACACTCTTTGGCATTCACAGTCTTCTGCTGCCTCACCCCGATCTCTGCCTTCATCTTCACATGTTCTTGTCCCTGTGTGAGTGCCTGTGTCCAAATTTCTCCTTTGTATAAGGACTCTGGTCATATTGGATTGGGGGCCCACCCAACTCCAGCATGATCTCATCTTAACTAATGACGTCTTCAGAGACCTTATTTCATCTGATATATTAGAGGTTAGGTCTTCAACATATGAATTTGGGGTGGGGATGGGGTGGAGGACACCATTCAACTCATAATAGATGGTGAGTGAAATTCTAAGTCCACGAAACAGATAGTTCCACTGTTGAAACAGGCCTGGAGCAGTGCTTCACAACTGTAATGTGCACACAAATCGCCTGCAGATCTTACTAAAATGCAGATTTTGATTCAGTTAGTCTAGGGTGGAGGCCAAGATTCTGTATTTCCAGCCAGCCCCTAGTGGTGTTACCTAAAGCAAGGCCCTGGAGGAATTTCATGGCCATTTATTCTTATTCTCTGTTTCTCACTCCATTGTGCTTCTTCCCAAGCTTGCAGATCGCCACCACCTCCTTGCCTGGAAACATGTTTCAGAGGCGGCCACAGTTCAGGGCATAAAAGTGATCAAATTAACAAAATTCAGAGGCTCTCAGAACCATTCATGTCCAAACCAGGGGAGCTGAATGGTGTGTTTTCTAAGCTGTGTCCCCAGCCCTTGGCACACCTGTGTCACCTTTCAGTCTTTCAGAGCTGAGGTCTGGCACAGCCATGGCAGTCTCTGTGTGGTTTTGTTCTCCTGAGATCCCACTTATTACAGGACTACTTGAGGGTGAGCTAAGTTTTTCTTGGAGTACTTTAATAAATTAATACCTAGACTGGAGGAAAATATTTTCATCATATGTAACAAAGTATTAGCATGCAGAAACTCTACAAATCAAACGACTCAATGTAAAAATAGCCAAAAGTTATGAGGAGGGAATTCAGCTAGGAAGAAACCTCATGACTAATAAACATATCAAAATATTTTTTTGTTCCTGTTCTAATTAGAGAAATTAATATTGAAACATTAAAGCAGTGTCATTTTTGTTTTTCATAGGAATAAACATTTAAAACATTAATTGATGGCATGAGTATGGAGAAATAGGTACTCTTACTCATGGTAGGAATATAAATTGGAGGCCAATTTTGTATTACTGCTGCAACTGACATGTATAATTTCTTCATCTGTGGGATTCCACTTCTTGGTATCTACCCAACAGAAACACTTACACAGATATGTAAGGAAGAATAGTTAGGGACATTCAGTGAAGTATTCATTATTAATAATAGCAAAAAATTGTTAACCTTCTAACTGTGCACCAGTAACATTTCTTGGCTGCTTATAATGTAACAGATCCTGTGCTTTTCATCTATTAACTCTTCAGTATGCACCAGAACTCTGTGACATAGGTACCATTCTTATCCCCATTTTAAAGGCGCAGAAACTGAGGAACAGAGAGTTTAAGTAACTTGCTCAAGGTCACTCATCTTGGACAGAGATGAGATGTCCAGCTGCACAGGATAAACCCTTAACCATTTCAAGCTACTATGTCTAGACCACTAGAAGGGGTAGTCTCCCTGTCCAGGTGTGGGAAGATCTCTAAGGAGATTAATGAGTGAAAAAAGCAAGTTGCAGAAAGAGTCATATGATCTAACACCATCTATGTGAGAAAACCTCACTTTTATGTACTTTATGGGCACTTGTTGTATGCGTGTAAATGCAGTGAAAAGTTCTAGAAGGTGCGACATAAACACTTAATCAGGGTTATGTCTGAAAAGGGGAAGGGAGTGGCTCTGGAGATTGCAGGGGTAGTGCAAAGGGCATTTTTACTTTTATTTGCAATAAGCTTTTTTTTTTGGAAGGATTATGTGTTAATGTATTATTTTGTAATTAAAATTAATTTTAAAACATTAATTCATGACAACAGTTCTTGGTCCTGCACTGACTTGGCTCTGAAGAGAAGATGGCTGGGCTGGTCTTTGAAAAGAACGAAGGCATCTACCGCCCTCCCCTCCGGCCTAGATGGGCAAATTCTTTCCTTCATGCTCCATCTGGCATTTGTACAGAGCCCTCCTCTGAGCACATTACCTTTCCTTTATCATTCTCATCATCACTATTTGTTTAGCTTTCTTTGAAGTGTAATTTATTAGCCCTGTGGTGGTTGTTTATGAATGTTCCTATTATAATTGGGAAGAATATGAAAACTTGAGTTTCAGAGAGGTTGAGAGTCTAACGGCTGTGGCATAGTTTAAGGTGGTTGATGGATGAGGAAGGGGCGTATTTAGGAAGAGTCCTACATTCTTGAAATTGTCTGATCTTCTACTAGGTCTGACACAGAATTCTCAATTTCCCTGGCGATTCAGAACGATTTTGCCTCTTAAGTCAAGTTTATCCTAGTTCATCATCATGTCCTCCCATTTCCCTTTACCTGTACCCAAACCATGCCCACAATCAAATCAACATAAACTTGTAAGAAGAAATGGAATTTATAATTGATTTTTATTTATTGAACATGCAGATGTACTAAGTAATGCCTAGAGCATATAGACAGCAGATTTAAATAGTCACTTTTCATTTTTAGGCTGAAACCAGATGGCCAGCTCTACTTGCTATTGCATCTAGCACATTTTGATTGGCTGACCTGGAAAAGGACATGCTTGCAGCATATCCCAGACCTGTCCTCTCCTCCTCCACACTTGTATCAAAGTCGTACAAAAAAACCCTACTTTCCCCACCAAAAGTATGCCCATGCTCTAGGACTCAAATTTCAGGGATTCTTTTCTCCTTGACCTCCAGGATACATTGAAAATGAAAAATATATTGGATTCTATGTAACCCCAATAAATACAGCCTTGCTTCTATATTCCTTATGTAAGTATTGTAAGGGGGAATTGTAGACCTGTGAGAGTAAAAATAATAAAACTTCTAGAAGAAAATCTTTGTGCTCTTGGGTTGGGCAAAGAGTTCTTAGCTACTATATTAAAAGCATGATCCTTAAAGGAAGAACTGATAAATTAAACTTTATCAAACTTGAAAACTCATGCTTCAAAAGACCCACTAAGACAATGACAAGACAAGCCACATGCTAGGAGAAAATATCTGCAAATCATATAGCTGATAAAGGGGTTTATGCAGAATATATAAAGAAGTTTTACAGCTTATAAGAGGACAAACACCCCAATTGTAAAATGAGCAAAAGGTTTGATAGACATTTTACCAAAAAAGAAATATGAATGGTTAATAGCATATTAAAAATGCTAAACATCATTAGTCACTGGAGAACTGCAAATTAAAATCACAACAAGATACCATTATACACCCATTAGAGTGGCCCTAATAAAAAGATGGATATTATTAAATGTCGGGAAGGATGTGTATTAAGAAACTGGAGCCTTCATGCATTGCTGGTGGGAAAATAAAATGGTACAGAATTCTGGAAGCAGTTTGAGCAGTTTCTATAAAAATTAAACTTTCCATACCACCAAGCAATTCCACTTCTAGGAATCTATGCAAGAGAAAATGTATACGCACACAAAGTACACATGCAAGTGTTCATGGCAGCATTATTCATAATAACCCAAATCTGGAAACAGCCTAAAAGTCCATTACCTGGTGAATGGATAACAAAATATGGTGTATCTATACAGTGTATCTATACAGTGGAATGTTACTTAGCAATAAAAAGAAATGAATTACTGATACTTGCTACAACACAGATGGGCCTCAAAAAACATGCTAAGTGAAAGAAATCAGTCGTGAAAGATTACATATTGCATGATTCCATTTACGTAAAATGTCTAGAGAGGCAAATTGATGCAGACAAAAGGCAGATCAGTGGTTGTCTAGGGTTGAGGGTGAGAGCAGAGATTAATTGGAAACAGGCACAAGGAACTTTCAGGGTGAGATGGAAATTGTCTAAAACTAGAAAGTGCTTTTACTCTATAAATTTAGGAAAAATTAATGAATTATGTACCTGCAACTGGTGAATTTTACAGTATACAAATTACACTTCAATAAAGCTGTTTTTCAAAAAAAGAAAACTAATAGTACATCCCTATGTGCTTGACCGGGGCAGGGTCATTTGATCTATCACTTCACTACTAGCTTTGTTATTTGCTGGCCACATTAACCGAGACTTCTTGTCCTCAGGGAAGTTCATTATTCACTTCAGGGATTGACCAGCATTCTGTATCATTATAAAGACAGAGTACCAGAATGGTAAAGAGCAGAGCAGATAACAAGGATGTCCACTCTATCATATGATGGTTATAATTCCGAGAAAATTCAACTTGCAGGATAAATAGTTGCCAACCCATATAGTTACTTAAAGAGGACTTGGTAAGTGCAGATGACACTTTTGTAGACAAATGCTCCCTTCTCCTCACCCATGGCCGAAATTTTTCCTTCAGATTACTTTGGCCGTTTAAGAGAAGTGGGTAGCAGCAAGCAGGGCGGAGGAGTCAATGGAGACTCTAGGTGGAGCCAGAAGTTGTAGATTCAAATTCTTGTTCTGAATAACTGAATGAAGTAATAGATAATGATGTTTGGGAATTTATTATAATTCAATTGCTGTACAGTATTTAAAAAATAAAAAGTGGTGTCTTACCTTAAAATCAAGGAGTCTATGTTGAATTTTTACCAGTAGAAACCCCTATTATCTATACTCCCAAACTTTTAACTTGCCCAGTTGTTTAAAGACCTTACTTTCTTAGTTCCTGAGGCTAAAATTCTTCTCCAAATCCTGCCTATTTGCCTTCTGACATATTCCCCCAGTTTCTCTCCTTTGCTCCATTTCAGTGGTGACTACCCCAATGAATGTCATCAGCATCAGAGCTTGTGACAGACATGTTTTTCTCTTGCTTTTCCCTGTTATTATCCTTTAGATTGTGTCCTGGACCCATCACTTTCCCAGTCTAAAATGCGCAGTGGCCCACTGCCACCCCTTGTTTTACTGTTGGTTGAGTCATCAGCTAGGCCATGAATCTCATCTCATGCACAGTTTCCCAGTCTCACTTCTCCCCGAATGCCTCCCCTTCTCCAATCAGACCACACCCTTTACTGTCCACTCAGTCTTGCCTCCATCTTGGTTTGTGTCAGGAAGGCCCTCGTTTTATTTATGAATGCTTCCTTCAAGGATCACTCTGTAAGTGAGTAGCTAAGTTAGAAGGGTTGCCCTTGGTCCCTCTGTGCACCTCAATCTGTCCATTTTCTTAGACACCCAGTGCCCCATGATTCTGGGTTTACACTGAGTCTTCCCCCAAGTGGGCTTCCAAATGGTCCCCTCTCTTGACCAGTCCACGTACATTTCCATTTCCTTGATGTTCAGATCTCAGGTGCTCTTAGGAACTTAAATGGCCTAATGAATTAAATATATCCATGCATTTGAACCCTATCAAGAATAATTCATTTAAAAAAGAGATAATCTGAGACACAATTCAATAGCCCAACAATTGCTAATAATATGGAATGTCATACAAAAGGGAAGGGACACATGGTGGAAGTGAGAGGAGCATAAAATGACATCATCTCGATGTCCTTGACATCACCGTATGCAAGCTCCCACTCTGTCTGTTAAAATGCTGCCTCACCCCTGTGATGTGTGTCCCAACTCTTCCCTGGAATAGTATTTCTGAAGGCACACAGGCTTAGGAGTCAGAAACACCTGGATCTAAATCTTGGTTCTGCTGTGTGACTGTGGGCAAGTCACTCACTCTAGGCCTCAGTTTTCTCATGTGTACCTTGGGGACCATAATATTTAGCTTGTGGATTGTTGTGAGGGTCAGATGATATAAGATATGCAAAGTACCTAGCAATAGTATCTATCACATAGTAAGAGGTGAATACAGAGGTAATATGAACCTTATGAAGCCTTGCTCTTGACTAATTCCATGAATGCAAGCTGCGTCTCCTCAGACTGTTCCAAAGACAGAGACTTTGTCTTATCTTTTCTTGTTTTTTTTTTTTTTCAAAATTACAGTGGTTTCCTTATGTGTGTTTGTAGTTGTGTATATTTATCCCCATATCATTTCATAGGGTATTTGGTATAGCTTTTATCTTTAAATGTAGCATTTTTTTAAAAAAATAATTAATTTCAAGTTTACTTTTATACCTTAAGTGAAATAAATCTATGCACAAAGTCAAAGCTAAAGAGATCATTTAGTCTACCCCCCAAACACATTCTTTCTTTCTTTTTTTTAATCTAAGGGATCTCTAGTGATGTAACACATCAATATGAGGTCAGAGTGCTTCTAAATATATTCTTGTTGCAATCCAAACACTTTCTTTCTTTTCTTTTGTGGAAAGGTATTCAATCTTTCTAAATACCTGAATAATTTAGCCACCAGTCTTCTTCTATGGCAGATTCTAAATAGGTCTCATATTCTAACCAATATTTAAATGAGCCTTTAGGACTGAAAACTAAATGAACATCTACTAATAGTATACTCTGTGTGTAGGATGATGTGGTAGTTAAGGGTGAAATTTTAGTGTCAGTTTGACTCCCAGTTCTTACTCTTCCAGAAAACTTTTCCTCTCTCAGCCTTGGTTTCCTCAACAGGAAATGAGATAATACTTGAACCTACTTCACAGAGTTAAAATGAGGGTAGGTGGAGATAATTAATATGAAGTGATTAGCACAGGGTTTGCCACATAGTAAGTTCTCAATTGTTCCTCTATTGATAAAGTTATCATTGCAATAGCCAAATGTCTTACTAGATAACTTTCACATACATCCTCTTCATGGACCTGGAAATTTCCACATCCCAGAGGTCTAGAGAAAAAGGCAGGTTACATAAACAGCCAGCATTTATCTGATTCCTCTTCCACTCATTCTGAGGACACTTGTCACCTTTTTTAAAAAATATTATTATTTTTTTCTTTTTAATTTCTATGGATATATAATAGTTGTACATATTTACGGGGTACATGTATCTTGATGGAAGCATACAATGTGTAATCAAATCAGAATCATTGGGCTATCCATCACCTCAAACATTGACCATTTCTTTGTACTGAAAACATTCCAAATCCATTCTTTTAGCTATTTTGAAATAAACAATATATTATTTTTAAAAATTGTGGCAAAATATACATATTGTAAAACTTTCCATCTCAACCATTTTTAAATGTACAGTTAGGTAGTGTTATGTACATTCACATTATTGTGCAACCAATCTCCATAATTCATCTTGCAAAACTGAAATTGTACCCGTTAAGCAAGAACTTCCCATTCCCTTCTCCCCCCAGCCCTTGGCAACCACCATTCCACTTTCTGTCTCTATGAATTTGACTACCCTAGGTGCCTCAGATAGGTTGAACCATACACTATGGTCTTTTTGTGAGTGGCTTATTTCACTTAGCATAGTGTCCTCAAAGTTCATCCATGTTATAGCATATGTCAGGATTTCCTTCCTATTTAAAGCTGAATACTATTCCATTGTATGTATATATCACATATTGTTTATCTGTTCATCCTTCAATGAACATGTGGGTTGCTTCCACTTCTTGGCTTTTGTGAATAGTGCTGTTATGAGCATGGATGTACAGATATCTCTTTGAAACCTTGCTTTCAATTCTTTTGGGTATATCCCCCAAGTGGAATTGCTGCATCATTATGGTAACTCTATTTTTAACTTTTTGAGGAACTGCTATATTATTTTCCATAGGGTGAGCCACCCTTTTAAGGCTCCTTCTCAAGTTCCCTCAGAGGCCATGACATGTAGCTTCACAGCTGTCCCACCTCATCCTCTCTTGTTCTGCTCACATAGAGATACCCCTGCTGTGTAGTTAATATGGGCCAAAGTTTCCCCTGTCCTGCTGCTGACCTTGACATCTGCCAATATCCTTGATATGGCTGATATTTTGTGGATTGTAATTATCTGTGCCTTGCTTGGGTGGCATCCCAAGCTTTGTCACAGCCAAAGCTGCCTTTAACAGTCAAGGTTTATTGAGGGATAGCTATGGAACAGGGGCTAAGCTAAGTACTTCACTGCATTATCTCATTTAATTCCTACAACAACCATCTGGCCCTTGGACCACATGGTTCTGATACTTGACTCATTAGACTCAAGAATAGAAAGGGACTTAAAAATCCCAATGCCCATGACACACCCTACACTAATTAAATTGGAATATTCGGGAAGTTTTTAAAAAAGAGCATCAGCCGATTCCAATGTACAGCCAACATTGAGAAACAGGGACTTTAGATCCTTTTCCAAAGCGTGGTCCAACAGTGTCAAACTCCCTGGGAGCTCGCCAGAAATGCAGACTCTTGAGCCACACCCCAAACTTGCTGAATCAGAATCATCATTTTTATAAGAACCCCCAGGGGAGTCATATGCACATTAAAGTTTGAGAAGCACTGCCTTAGACCACAGAACATTTAAATCAGACAAATAAATCCAGTAAAGCAATAAAACTTTCACCTGAGGGTCTCTAAGTGATTCTTAGTCATTAGCTAATTCATCTTCCTAACGGGACACTACACCTATTTTAGACATGCATAAAGAAAGACATATTTGTAATTTTTAATTATTTGATTGCTTCTCATTGTTGAGTATTCTAATTTCCAGGCTGAAGCATTATGACTCCTTAAATCATTCCCTCCTTTATAATCCCTAAACCAATTTCTAAAGTAAAAATCAAATGCAGTGAGCAACCAAATGAAGGCACACGTACAGAGAGAAAAAAAAAACTTCAGTTTTACCCCCAGGGCGGGTTCTTGCCTGTTTTTCCTGTTGCCTCTTCTGTGTATCCAATAACCACCAAAAATGTTTCCTTTCAGATTTTTTGCAAGCTTCTACTTGCAGAGTCCTATTTGCAGAGCCTCAGCTTCTGTCAAGAATTTAGCACATCACGTGCACTTAGGTCCTATTTTCTTAGTACTTTCCTAACCTTTCCAGCTTTATACTAAAACAACAAATTAGCATTCACCTTTGCCAAACCCATAGATATTTGTACAATTAAGCAACAAGTTTTGTAGTTAGGAAAAGAAGAGAGTTCCTTCCGGTTTTATGGCGGCAAGGAGAATTTTTTTATATATTTTTGGTTTGGCTAGATTAAGTCAGATTAGCAATATCAGATAAACAGGGCAACTGTCAAGTCATTTAGCAATAAACTGAAGCATTCCATTTAAGGGATGTATAATTCAACAGCTTTGATATGTAGTTCTCAGTAGCTCCCAGGGAGGTGGCCTGTAGAGAAATTCATCAGTAAATCATAAGAACAAGAGGTTTTACTGGATTTTAGAAAATTAACAATCAAGGAATATGCCTGGGACAAAACCTGAAGCCCTAGAGGGTAACCAAGGTGAAGGCTTTCTGACTCCGAGCCCTATTAGATGTCTTTATTTCCAGGGTATTGTGAGCTAATCTTCTGTAAATGATCTATGCCGCACTCTATTCATGGCTGCATCCTGACCAGGCCACAGTCTTTGGTTTCTGGTTCCCTGGCCAGTCACAATGCAAAAACAGGCCAAAGTTCAATGGGCACCAGATCCCACGCCTGGAGCTGATATGGTGTGTACCATCAGCTTCTTATTCTTATTCTAACAGTAACTGCTTCTTGGCCTTATTCTTTTTGGAGGGGTGGAGTGTATTATCCTTAAGATGAATGTCTCTATCTTAAAACAGGGCTTTGTGAAGAAAACTTCACCTCTTTTGAAGGGAAAGCACAGAGGAGAGGCTGGAGCAGGGTAGAAGTTTGAGTGGAGGAAGTGGAGGGTGTATCTATCTACTGTTAGTTGTATCTTTGGAGGCAAAAATCTAATTGAAATTACAGGCCAAAAACAAACACCATGCACATGGTATTATACTTTACTTGGACCAGAGGCAAAGATGCCCATATGAAAACACATGGAAAAGGAAAGAGGAAACAATGCCACCAAAGAGCAGGACTTTGAAATATGAATGCAGGTCAGCTGGACCAGTCCTGAAAAGTCATTAGGCCTGCAAGCTTTGCAGAAGGAGCTTGTTCAATTTACTTTGACCACCCATGGTGAGGGCAATCCAGTGCACTCTTTTAGTCCTCACCAACTTTTTGGACTCTCTTCATTACCAAAAGAAAGAAATGGAGTTTTCCTGCCTGCAGAGTCCCCCAAGGACAGTTGTTAGGAAACCGATGGGTATTTCCCAGGCCTCCTTTGTGTAGCAAACTTGGTCACAATCCATTAGTTCTCTTTTTTCCAGGAGGAAGAGAAACCATTACATTAGGGATTTTCTTGAGGATTCCTCATAGTAATCTAGCAGAGATTTTGACAAAAATAGTACTTTTGGCTTTTCCCACAGCCCCTGATGTTTGTAGGATGCAATGACAAGGAGATTTGGGGACAGCAGAATAAGCCCCTGAGGTACTTGAAATCACCGCCCACCTCCTCTCCAGTGACTTCGCCACTGTTAATCCACCATGCTGGGTACTGATGGCTCTTTCCCCAAGGAGAGCTTGTGCCTCACATGGTTCCTCACTGATCTTCTGAGACACTCTTCCATCTTCTGATACAATAGACCCTGGTAGTCCATACCACAGTCCACTCAAAATGAATAGCTTTTTCTTATCTCTAGTAGTGAGCAGAGCTTAAACTCCAGCCAGAAATCCCCAGTGCTTATCCCATGTAGAGACCACAGAATCTAATGGGCTGAGCTCCAAGTATGCATACCTGCATGACCACAGATGATTGCAACAGGCATTCTTCTGGGTAGAAAGATGATAGTATTAGTAAAAGAATGATAGCCAACATTTCCTGATGTTCTCATCACATGCCCGAATGATTACAAGTGCATTGTATGCATTGATTGCCAGTGTATTGTATATTTAATCCTCATAGAAATTAAGTAGTTATTATTATTCCTTATTTAATAAGGGGAGAAACTGAGGTTCAGAGTAGCTAAACAACTTGCTCAAGATCTCACAGCCAGTCAGTCACAGAGTCAAGATTTGAACCCAGATAGTTCAGGACCAGAGACTACCCTTTAACCAGTATGGTATTCTGAAGAGAGTCAAACATTTTATTTCAGATAATTGAAGCAGCTAGACCTAAGTCTATTGACTCTAAAAATGAAGATTCCCCACTTTTTCCAAGGCTTTAGGTGGATTCCCAGAAGGGCAAAGCAATCCCTTCTGAGTGGTCCACAGCGTGTTGTTACAGGCGCTGAGTCACTGCACAGCACCCATCATGTTGGACGTGTGTGGCAGAAGCCAAAGTTAATGCTTTAAAGTGATAGAAATGTCCTTCCAAAGAGAGATAAGATGGCTGGCCAGAGACATCAGCTGCCAACTCATCTCAGAAAGAGGGAAACGTTTTAGATGAAAAAAGAGGGGAAAAAACATAGACTGAGTGTAATTCTGAGGGAAAAGTGCCAGAACCTACCAAAAATTCCACAAGAAGTAGTTGTGGAACAGACCAAGAAGGAGCAAGACATCAGCAGAAATCAACTAGTGAGAGTCTTGGAGCCTGACAAAAAGTGTAAGTGGGGTGTTTGCTTCTCCATGCCTCCCATCTCTGGCAGTGAGCAGGCTCCCGAGCTGCTGTAGAGACTTTCTACCCCAACAAGCTCCAAAGTGGCTGCTGCCAGTGAACTGTGAGCTTCTTGAGGACAAAATACCAGGGTGCAACCCCCCATGGGGCACTCTCACCACTACAGACCCAAGCAGAGATAGCAGGTGCCATGTTGCTTCTCCACCCACTGTGTGCCTTTGTCCTCCCCAGAGGACTTCAGCCTCTCAGTTTTCATCTTGCTCATTCCCACACAAACATTTCCCTACTCTGAACCAAACTGTGGAACCCACAGGGCCAGTGGGTACCAGGGAATCTGTGTGATCCCAGAGATCAGAAATTCTGGGTGGGCTGCCTTCCAGAGAGAGGGACACAGATGCCCTAGTGCCAGCTTTCCGCCATTCAGACTCTTTTCCTCCCCATACCCTCCCTGGCCCACAGCTGCCAAGAGAGACTATTGAGCCTGGGCTCTCAGGAGCAGATATTTCCCCTGTGTTGTTGCACACACCACACTGAGGCTTCCACAGAGAATGGGGCTCAAGCCTTTCCTCCTAAAGATCTGCAGAGGACTGAGGGGTGCTCAGACTGTGAGCTCCCTGCTCACTGGCCCTCCCTGGTGCTGCTCGTCCATCTGCTCCATCAGAGCAGGGCACATCCCAAAGCAGCGGGACATCAAACCTGCTTGAGCACCCTGTAGGCAACTCGGGACCAGCATGCTTCTCCCTGTACAGTCAGAAATTGATCTCGGGGGCCCAGGGATAGGCCCGCAGGCCAGATCCCATTCCCCCAGCACTTGATCGTGTTGCTTTGGGACATTAAAGGGAAATCTGTGAACTAATCTCCTGAGGCAAAATAAATCCTAAGTGAAATAAACAAATGGAAAAAAAAAAACACATCATGCTCATGGATCGGTAGAATCAATATTATTAAAATGCCCAGTTACCAAAGTGATTTACAGATTCAATGCAATCCCCATCAAAATACAATGTCATGTTTCACAGATCTAGGAAAAATAATTCTAGGCTTTGTTTGGAACAAAAAAAGAGCCCCAATAGCCAAAGCAATCTTAAACAAAAAGAACAAATTTGGAGGTATCACGTTACCAGACTCCATGTTATAATAACCAAAAAAGCATGGTATTGACACAAACATACTGACATAGACTAATGGAACTAAACAAAGAACCTAGATATAAAACCATACACATACAGCCAACTGATCTTTGACAAAGCAGACAGCAGTATACACTGGGGAAAAGAAGCCCTATTCAATAAATTGGATAGCCACATGCAGAAGAATGAAACAGGATCCATACCTCTCACCACTCACAAAAGTTAATTCAAGATAGATAAAAAACTTAAATGCAAGGCATGAAACAATAAAAATTCTAGAAGAAAATGTAGGCAAAATTCTTCTAGATATCAGCCCAGGCAAAGAATTTACGACTAAGACCCCAATGGTGATTACAGCAACAACAAAATAAATAAATGGGACTTGATTAAATTAGAAAGCGTCTGCACAGCTAGGAAAATAATCAACAGAATAGACAACCCACAGAATGGGAGAAAACATTCACAAGCTATATATCCGATAAAGAACTAATGACCAGAATCTACAAAAAACTCAAGCAAATCAGCAACAACCCCATTAAAAAGTGCACAAAAAGCATGAATTGAAGTTTTTCAAAAGAAGATACACAAATGGCAATAAAAGTATGAAAAAATGCTCAACATCACTAATTATCAGGGAAATGCAAATTAAAACCAAAATGAGATATCACCTTACACTAGTTACAATGGCTTTTACTAAAAAGTTCAAAGTAATAGATGCTGGCATGGATGCAGAGAGAAAGAACGCTTACACACCACTGGTAGGACTGCAAATTAGTACAACCACTAATTTGTGGTTGTACTACAGTTTTCCATACTGTGGAAAACAGTATGGAGATTCCTCAAAGAACTAAAAGTAGACCTACCATTTGCTTCAGCAATCCCACTATTGTGTGGGATTCCCGGAAAGAAAAGAAGTCATTTTATCAAAAAAACACCTGCACTGGAATGTTCATTGCAGCACAGTTCACAATTGCCAAGATGTGGAACCCACCCAAGTGCCCATCAATTCATGAGAGGATAAACAAAATGTGGTATATGTATATTATGGAATATTATTCAACCATGAGGAAGGATGAATTAAGGCCTTTTGCAATAATTTGGATGGAACTGGAGACCATTATCTTAAGTGAACTATCTAAAGAATGGAAAAATAAATACCACATGTACTCACTATTAAGTGGAAACTAACCAATGAGTACACATGTGCACAGAGGGAAGTAAAACTCAGTGGAAATCAAGCAGGTGGGGAGCCGGAGGAGGGAATGTGTGAAAACCTACAATGTACCTAATGGGTACAATGAGCACTATTTGGGTGATGGGCACGCTTACGGCCCTGCTTCAAGCATTACAAAAGTGATCCATGTAACCAAAAACATGTGTACCCCCTTACCATTTTGAAATAAAGATTTAAAAAAGAAAGAAATGTCCTTTCTGAAGGGGAATACATTGCTTCCTAAGGGTTCTTAACCTTTATGAGAATTCATCCTATGTCATCAAAAGGGGATTAGCAAGGCAGTGAATATCCCACTGCTTTTTATATCACTAGGAAGGAAAACTTTGGTGTAAAATTGTAGCTCTCTTCTCAGTGACATATTCCCATGCTGCTTGGAGCCTTCCTGCTTCCCACAATTCATAATAAAGTTCCATAGTGCTTGGCAAACTATCCAAACATCACAATTTTCCCTAATACTTACAACGCAGCCAGATTAAAGAATAGAAGAGATCAATGTAACTGATAGATTTGAGAGCAAAAAAAAAAAAAAAAAAAAAAAATGGTCACATTCCCTTTTTGTTTGTTTTAAATAAATCAAATTAAATTTACTTCTAGCCTTCACTCCATAAAATTGATGAGAAACCAATATTGGTCAATTTTCAATTTCAAGGACTCCTTTCCCCTATTTTTATTCATAGAAGATCTTAGGGGTTTACACAATCTGGAGTAATGCAGGAGGATCTAGGGCCTCAGGCCACTGTGTGGTGTTTTGCTCAGTCCTGCATGGATTATTTAAAATTCCCGCTCTGTTGTCATCTCACTCCCTCCACACCAAGCTCAGCTTCTAGAACCTTTAAGGCTGTGAGTCCTGCAGGCCCAGCCTACCTGGGTGCCATGCAGCCAACCTCATGAGGTGGCTCACAGCAATTTGTTCTTTGTCCCTGTGTAACTTACAGTTTTTTGTCTTTCCTTCCTAGTCTCCAGAATCATCCAGAGTCAGGCTAATG